>VWZE01003176.1:58835-70669 GCA_013396675.1 Eubucco bourcierii | reverse complement strand
TGGGATGTGAGGTGCTGTGGTGGGATGTGAGGGGCTGTGGTGGGATGATGTAGTGCTCTGATGTGATGTGAGGGGCTGTGGTGGGATGGTGAGGGGCTGTGGTGGGATGGTGAGGGTCCATGGTGTGATAATGAGGTGCTGTGATCACCCACCCTGCATCAGGGTAGGGCTGGATGCCTGCAGGGCTCATCCTTTGGCTGTATGGCTCAGGAGAAGGCTGAGCATACAGCTGAGTAAAGGTGGGACAACCCAAAAGCTCCTTGCATATTTAAAACTTCAAAACATCCAGAAGAATCGAACCGTGTCTACAAATCACCATGGAAGCAGTTTTGCTAGCAGCAATAAAACAGCAAAAAGCTAAAACTACTAAACACAACAGGGGCCTTTTCCCTGGGGCAGGGCCCCAAGGCAGGCTGACTTCTGCCCCAAAGAGCCATTTCTGTTGCATCTCAGTGCTCTGAAACAGATGCAGCCCTCCACCCCAAGCCAACCTCATGTGCCTCTGCAGACTGCAAACCCAAGGAAGCCAAATCCACACGTGGGGATCCGTCTGAGCAGATGGAGACATCTCTCCTCCACCCACTCACCCACGCAGGACCTTCACCTCGGTGTAGAAGCCTTTGCTATACACACACAGTATCTAGCACAGATGCCTGGTGGTTCTGCCCTGGAGGGATTCAGAACTGCCAGAGATGAATGGGAAGATGGAGAAAGAGTCCAACCACATCCCCAAGATGCTGCAGGGGATCCAGAAAAGGGAGAAACAAGAAGCACATGAGCATATGGAGTGCAGGTGCACTGGCAATCAGAATAACTTTAGTTTCTTTGTTCAGAAGTTGGAGAGAGCTGCAATTCTTCCTTTGGTGAAGACAGGCAGTGTTATTGTTGCCAAAGGTTTCTTTAGATGCATCAAGTCTCTATTCAGCTTTGCACTCCAGAGCTCAATGTGTTTAGCGAGAGTTACCAGCTGGATTTCCTCTCTTGCAACCCACATGGTGAGAACATCCTCTCCCCTTTGTGCTGGTAATAATAATAGAGCTCCTCTGTGGACTGAGGAAATTCTTCGATATACAGCACCGCTACAAGCTGTTAATGGCCTCTTTTGTTACGTATATAGCAGCTTTCAAAGCTTCTCAAAGACCTCCGCAGCCTCCTGCATACATGGAAGAGTTTGGAGCCACTGTGAGATGCTAAGGAATATCATTAAGCAGTAGGGATCCGAGTTCTCAGCCGAAAGAAAACCATTCGGTTTCACTGACAGAGTAATTCGTGCTCGGAAAGAGCCTGCTTCACTTACTTAGAACACAAAAAGTTCCACCTAAACTTAAGGAAAGCCTTCATCACTTCTCAGCTGAGCAGTGGACCAGCGTTTGTGGAGAGAGACATCCCAAAGCCATCTGGGCATTGTGATCCTGGGCAACCTGCTCAGGGTGACCCTGCTTTAGCAGCAGGGCTTGGACTGGGTGATCGCCAGAGGTCCTTTCCAACCTCCACTATGCTGGGATTCAAGGTTTTAACCTTCACAAAGCATCTGGGCCGGGCTGATGCACACAGGAGTGAAGTGACTTGCTGAAACTTACTGGGTCGGAGAAACAAGCTCTAGAGTTCCCCACTCCTGCACCCTTAGCTGCTGATGCTCCTTCTTCCCTACTGCTGAACAATGCAGCAAAAGGAAACGCTTAGCTCTGGGAATGCTTCACTTCATCACCTGAGTTTCAAAGTTTCTTGGCTTCCATTCAAAAGCTTCATCTTAGCTATTTGAGTCTTGCCTAATATAATTGAGCAAGACTCAAAAAAAGTCTTTTTCTGAGCTTTCTTTAAAGCCTTAATTCATTCCATAATTGTATTGTGCAGTCTTTAAAGAGCCTGGGAAATTGTCTAGCAGTTGAGTTCCCTTTTAGCATTGACTTTCCATTTCTGAATTGTTACAGTAAAAGTGTGACAATTGCCTGCTTTGTAGCAAAGGCTGTATTTAAAGATTTTTTTTTTTTTTTTTTTTTTTTTTTTTTTATTTCCCAATGTCTTTGTTTGTACCAAAACTCTCACACAGTTAAAAAAGAAAAGAAAATCAATATTTTTCCCCAGAAGCAGAAGGTTTTCATTTGTGGAAAGAATGATTTGCAAAGACAAACTCTTGAGGACCATAAGGCCTAGGGAAAACAAATCCTCCTCCTGCAAACCCTCAGTCTTTCAATTTCGTTTTTTGTTTTTTTTTTTTTTTTTCTGGTGAGCTGCTTGCTGAGTTGTGTTAAGTCTGCAGCCCAGGACACAGTGCATGTCAGTGCAGCAGCATTTCATCTCCAGGGGACTTTGCACACTGTTGGAGCTGATGCCTCTAACAGCTCTCCAAAGCTGATGGAAAAATTTCCCCTCACTCTGCTTCAAGAGGAGGTGGTTTGGAATTTCAAGACTAGATACTCAAAGGTTTTCTAGAGCAGGAGGACTTGGATAGGTGGTTAATGGCATTTCTTACAGCAGCAGTGGGGTTAAAGTGATTATGGCTGTCACAGAACACCAATAGGATCCTGTGAGTCCTTAGGGGCTCTGCAGCCTGGAGAAGAGAAGGCTGCCAGGAAATCTTAGAGTAGCCTTCCAGTATCTGAAGGAGGCTACAGAAGGGCTGGAGAGGGACTATTGACAAGGGTTTGCAATGACAGGACAAGGGGTAATGGGTTTGAACTAGCAGAGGGGAGATTGAAACTGGATGTTAGGAGGAAATTCTTTGCAGTGAGGGTGGTGAGACACTGGCACAGGTTGAGGGTGGTGAGACACTGGCACAGGTTGCCCAGGGAGGTTGTGGAGCACAGAAGCACAGAATGTGATCTTTGATCACATTCTGTGCTTCTGTTCTCCACAACCTCCCTGGAGGTGTTCAAGGCCAGGTTGGAGGAGGCCTTGAGTGACCTGTACTAGTGGGAGGTGTCCCTGCCTATGGCAGGGGGTTGAAACTGGACTATCTTTGAGGTCCCTTCCAACCTAAACCATTCTATGATTCTATGATTGCTTTACAGCTATATTTGGGTGTTGGTCTCTTCTCTCCGCTATCAGGTGATAGGACAAGAGAAAATGGCCTCAAGTTGCACCAGGGGAGGTCTAGGCTGAACATTAGGAAAAAAAATTCTTTCCTGAAAGAGTGGTCAGGCATTAGATCAGGCTGCCCAGGGAGGTGGTGGAATCACCATCCCTTGAGGTGTTCAAAAGAACTACAGACATGATCATTTGGGAGCTGCCTTACTGGGCATGATGGTGGTGGATTGATGATTTGATCTGATGATCTCAGAGGTCTTTTCCACCTGAAACAATTTTATGATTCTATGATCACTCTGGTCCTGGGAAGGAGGATTTAGACAGTGGCCAGGTTAATTTTCTTCTTGGAAGTCTTAGGGTTTATGTGGGTTCACCATGGAAAGCACAGCTTGTGTGACACTAGGTCTAAAGGAATTCTATGTTCAAGGTTGTTTGGATGCTCAAGGAGAATGGCCTGGCCCCACTTCTGCTGTCACCCAGCATGGCTCTGTCTGATTGTCCTCTCCATTAAAACTGGTGTGCTTGCATCACTCTAAACCCACCAGGTCCAAGGTGTCTGCTCAGCACCACGACAGACAGAGACATGCAGCATGAGCAGCATGCAGAAAAACAAAGCTGTGCATGGAAAGGCTTAGCACTGGCTGCTCTCTAGTCCTAAAAAATACCACCCCAACATCCCCAGTCCTCTGCTAAATCTGCATGAAAGAGAGGAAAAGTAAGAAAAAGAAAGAAGAGGGAGGAGAAGAAAGAGAAGAAGGAGGAGGAGGAGGAGAAGGAGAAGGAGAAGGAGAAGGAGAAGGCAAAGAAGGAGAAGGCAAAGAAGGAGAAAGAGAAGGAGAAGGAGAAGGAGAAAGAGAAGGAGAAAGAGAAGGAGAAGGAGAAGGAGAAAGAGAAGGAGAAAGAGAAGGAGAAGGAGAAGGAGAAAGAGAAGGAGAAAGAGAAGGAGAAGGAGAAGGAGAAAGAGAAGGAGAAAGAGAAGGAGAAGGAGAAGGAGAAAGAGAAGGAGAAAGAGAAGGAGAAGGAGAAGGAGAAAGAGAAGGAGAAAGAGAAGGAGAAGGAGAAGGAGAAAGAGAAGGAGAAAGAGAAGGAGAAGGAGAAGGAGAAAGAGAAGGAGAAAGAGAAGGAGAAGGAGAAGGAGAAAGAGAAGGAGAAAGAGAAGGAGAAGGAGAAGGAGAAAGAGAAGGAGAAAGAGAAGGAGAAGGAGAAGGAGAAAGAGAAGGAGAAAGAGAAGGAGAAGGAGAAGGAGAAAGAGAAGGAGAAAGAGAAGGAGAAGGAGAAGGAGAAAGAGAAGGAGAAAGAGAAGGAGAAGGAGAAGGAGAAAGAGAAGGAGAAGGAGAAGAAAGAGAAGGAGAAGGAGAAGGCAAAGAAGGAGAAGGCATCTCCTTGAAGTCCTCACAAAGGGATCACTTGATGAATGCAGAGACATGGCAGAGACCCTCTGTGACTCACCCTGTCCTCTGAGGTACAACACATTCCCAGGCCCCCAAGGCAGTGATGCTGACCTTCCCAGCCCCATCTTGGTGGCCCTGAGGCCCCTGCTGTGCCCAGACATTGAGCCTCCCTGGCTCTCTAACAGTGACACACTTTTCATTCCATCATAAAGGGATTTCTCTCAGCCCTCTAAACCAAGGATGATTTTTAATTGCAGCTGAAACACGAAGCATTAACATCACTCAAAGTTTTTCAAGACAGAGCAAATCTGGGACTGGGGTTTCATGAGAAGACAAACAGAAATGTATGGAAATAAAGCCACAAATGTGGAAGGGGAAAAATATAAATGCAGCAATCAGCCTCTCTTGGTCAGCTCAACCTAAAGCAGAGTTTGGGTGAGATCAGAGAATTCAGCATGACGTGAGTTTTCTTTTTGCTTCTGAAGAGGAGCATGGGAGAGACACAGAAAGAGAACAGAAAGCTCAAGTGACACAAAAGCAGAAGCCAGTTTGTGGGTTTGTGACCCTTTCTGAATCTTTCATAAAGCAGACTGCTCCCCTGGCTCTGCTGAGCTCCACACTGATGTGATTTGCTTTCACCAAGCTGTCCCTCAGATGATCTGGCTGCTGTGGTTTCCCTGGGTTACCACTGAAAGACAGACATCAGCTCACTCTCGATGGTGATGGAGGAGATGAGCACAGAACTTCATGTAGGGACTGCCCAGAGCGCTTAGATGAGTCCTGTAAATCAGAGGTTTTGTGAAGGTTTATTCTTTTGTGCTCCAATGGAACTTCTGGAGGGCTAAGAGGCTGCTTTGGAAGAAGATCATAGAATCATAGAATGGGAAGGTTGGGAGGGACATCAAAGATCATCCAATTCCAATCTCCTGCCATAGGCAGGGACACCTCCCACTAGTACAGCTCACTCAAGGCCTCCTCCAACCTGGCCCTGAACACCTCCAGGGAGGGAGCTGCCACAACCTCCCTGGGCAACCTGTGCCAGTGTCTCACCACCCTCACTGCAAACAACTTCCTCCTAACATCCACTTTCCATCTCCCCTCTGCCACTTTAAACCCATTGCCCCTTGTCCTGTCATTACAAGACCTTGTCAATAGTCCCTCCACAGCCTTCCTGTAGGTCTCCTTCAGATACTGGAAGGCTGCTATAAGGTCTCCTGGAAGCCTTCTCTTCTCCAGGCTGCAGAGCCCCAACTCTCTCAGCTGTCCTCACAGCAGAGCTGCTGCAGCCCTCTGAGCATTCTTCATGGCCTCCTCTGGACCTGCTCCAACACTTCCATGTCCTTCCTGTGCTGGGGGCTCCAGAACTGCACACAGGACTCCAGATGGGGTTTAGTGTCAGGTGCCAGAGATGTTCCCTCGCTGTCTGATAAGTGAGGTGAGAGCAGATCCAGATTCATGGTCTCTGCCAGGTCTCTGGAGACATGACCCCTTCCAGCAGTCAGCTGGTGTGCTCAGAGCAAATTTTCTCCCTTCCTCATCAGGAATATGAGAAGGACAATTAAAATGGAGAGAAGTGTTGATGCTGGTGAGCTGATTAAACCATCCAGACCAACTAAGCATCTCTCATAGTTCATCTCCCTACAATATGCCTGCCTGCAGCTGTGAAATGCTCTGAAATGATGCCAGCTTTTCCACTTTCTGCTGGGGAGGACTATTAGAGCAGAGACTCTTCTCTGGTCCAGCCACCCCCTGAGAAATGGTTGAGAAAGCCAAAAGGAGGAGATTTGTCTTCAGTGGTTTCCCTCTCAAGAAATCATCTCAGGAGGAGATTTGTCTTAAGTGGAAGTGCTGACGGAGAGGCCTGAGGACAGAGGACATCTTTTGATTTGTGGTTTTCAGCAAATCAATGAAACCACCTAGCTGGGCCTTAACAATCTGCCACATTCTGGTTCACCTCATTTCCAATGGAAATGAATTTAAAAAAAAGGAAAAAGTAAATTCTCCTCCCCCTGGCTGTGGAGGCAGCATTGTTAGTGTTTGTCAATCACAAAAGCACATTCTGATACATCAACGTTTGGCTTCTTTGACTAAATGTGCTTCACCAAATTACCACTTCTCTCATTCAGGGCCTGGAATTAGCAGGGTTTTTTTAAACCACTCAGGGGATAATTTCAGCCTTTATTAAGCCCACTGCCACATTTCCTGGACACATGAACCTTTGAAAGACAAAGCAGGAAGGGGAAAGGCGCAGGGCAGTGGCGTGTCGAAACGAGCATTTGGCAATGGTATCCCTGGTTGATGATCATAGGATGTAGCTGATGGAAAATCCAAAGGGTTGGGTTGGGTTTGCTTTTTTATTTCTTTTTTTCCTCCCCAATAAATAAATTAGCATCTAATTAAAGCCCCTCTTCAGTTAGCTTTCCAAACTCCCATGCCAAGCATCCATTTGTTATCAGCTAAATGCTGTTCCTTAGATATTAGAGGGCAGGAGAGGTCTGCGCTTGGGAGTGATGGAAGAAAGGTCCTGCACCTGGGTAGGCACAATCCCAAGCACAAACACAGGCTGGGTGGTGAATGGCTGCAGAGCAGCCCTGAGGAAAGGGACCTTGGAGTCTGGGTTGATGAAAAGCCTGCAGTGTGCACATGCAGCTCAGACAGCAACCGAGTCCTAGGCTGCAGCAAGAGCAGTGTGGGCAGCAGGGCAAGGGAGGGGATTCTGCCCCTTTACTCTGCTCTCCTCAGACCCCACCTGGAGTGCTGTGTGCAGTTCTGGAGCCCTCAGCACAGGAAGGACATGGAAGTGTTGGAGGCAGTCCAGAGGAGGCCACCAAGATGCTGAGAGGGCTGCAGCAGCTGTGCTGTGAGGACAGGCTGAGAGAGTTGGAGCTCTTCAGCCTGGAGAAAAGAAGGCTTTGAGGGGACCTGATAGTAGCCTTCCAGGATCTGAAGTGGGCTACAGGAAGGCTGTGGAGGGACTATTGACAAGGTCTTGCAATGCCAGGACAAGGGGCAATGGGTTTGAACTTGCAGAGGGGAGATTGAAACTGGATGTTAGGAAGAAGTTGTTTGCAGTGAGGGTGGTGAGACACTGGCACAGGTTGCCCAGGGAGGTTGTGGATGCTCCCTCCCTGGAGGTGTTCAGGGCCAGGTTGGAGGAGGCCTTGAGTGAGCTGTGCTAGTGGGAGGTGTCCCTGCCTATGGCAGGAGGTTGGAACTGGATGATCCTTGAGGTCCTTTCCAACCTTCCCATTCTACGGTTCTATGATTCTATGAAAAAAACAACTGCTTTTGTAGCTGGAGCCTGGGAGAGGGAGGAATGTGGAAACTGACAAGCTGTAGCCTAGGAAGGGAATTCAGCTCTTCTGAGGTGAATTTTGTTAATTCAGAGCATATTATTTCAGAGTGCAGATTTTAATGAGAAAAAACAACAACTTTCCAGTCTCTCTTCTTTCAGATGATTCATTTAAGAAAAATCTAAATTAAAACTGCAGGAGGAAGCTTAAAAGAGCACAGAATCATAGAATGCTAAGGTTGGAAGGGACCTCAAGGATCATCTCGTTCCAACTCTTCCAAAGGGCTTAATTTAGCTCTAACACTGAGATCAGGAGGAGGATCTGCTTAAACTCTGTTTGCATTAGTGATCTGTGTTTGCTGCAGAGCAGAGATGTTTTCCTGATAACATCCCCTCCCTCTTCTTGTAATGCAAGGACAAGGGGCAATGGGTTTAAACTGTCAGAGGGGAGATTTAGACTGGATGTTAGGAGGAAGTTCTTTCCAATGAGGGTGGTGAGACACTGGCACAGGTTGCCCAGGGAGATTGTGGCTGCTCCCTCCCTGGAGGTGTTCAAGGCCAGGTTGGAGGAGGCCTTGAGTGACCTGTACTAGTGGGAGGTGTCCCTGCCTATGGCAGGGGGTTGGACCTAGATAATCCTTGAGGTCCCTTCCAACCTTCCCATTCTATGATTCAGATCCATGGCCATCATGAAAGCATGACCACTCACTGTGGATTAAGACATTAAGAATAAGCAACATGTAACATTTTCAAGCCTTTGTGTGGACCCACACTGATGAACTATAATGGGGATGCAGAGCAGCTAATGATCTTGAGAAGTTTAATTAATCACATACTCTGCAGGAGCTAATCAGATACAGACCAGATGGAAATAAATTGGATGCTGACCAAAAAAAAAAAAAAAAGAGAGAATCCATCACATCTCTATGGCAAAAGTATTCCAGCAGTTTCTCCATTCATAAATCTCCCTCCATGGAGAAAACATTTGTTCATAGGAAACAGCATCTGATGCAGAACAACTTAAATGGGTTTCTTGCTCGTGATGGGTTGGCAAAGATGTCAGAGTGCTGAATAATGGTGGCACTCCTGAGCTTGACTAGATGCCAGAAGAGATCATTTAACCTCATTTCTATGCATAGTGACAATCCTGTGGCCTAAAGTGTTTTCAGATTTATGATTAGTAATAGCAAAAAGGTGTGATTCACACAGAGGTGTTTGATGTTAAGCTTGTTATTCCTAATTGGGCACTGGGATAGTACCTAAGTATCAAACTCCTCGGGGATCTCAGAACTCTTCATCACCTTGCTAAATACCAGGGAACCTTCATTATAGCTATGCATCAGAGAAAATCCACGTCCCACTGGAGGCCAGTGACAAGTGGAGCTCCTCAGGGATCAGCCCTGGGACCAGTCTTGTTTAACATCTTTGTTGGTGACATGGGCAGTGGCACTGAGTGCACCCTCAGTGAGTTCACCAACAACACCAAGCTGTGTGGTGCAGCTGTCAGCTGGAGGGCAGGGATGGCATCCACAGGGACCTGGACAGGCTGCAGAGGTGAGCCCAAGACAACCTTATGAAGTTCAACAAGACCATGTGCAAGGCCCTGCAGCTGGGTCAAGGCAATCCCAAGCACCAGTATAGGCTGGGTAGTGACTGGCTGGAGAGCAGCCCTGAGGAAAGGGACTTGGGGGTGCTGGTGGATGAGCTGTCAGTGTGCTCTGGTAGCCCAGAAAGCCAAGCAGAGCCTGGGCTGTAGCAAGAAAAGTGTGGGGAGCAGGGTGAGGGAAGTCAACCTGCCTCTCTACTCTGCACTGGAGAGACCCCACCTGGAGTACTGCATCCAGTTCTGGAGCCCCTGGGGCAAGAGGGCTATGGATGTGCTGGAAGGTGTCCAGAGAAGGGCCATGAGGATGATCAGCTGGAGCTGCTCTCCTGTGATGAGACAGTGGGAGAGCAGGGGCTGTTAAGTCTGGAGAGGAGAAGGTTCCAAGGTGACCTTGTTGTGGTCTTTCAGTATCTGAAGGGGGCTACAAGAAAGCTGGGGAGGAACTTTTTAGGCTGTTAGGTAGGGATAGGACTGGGAGGAATGGAGCAAAGCTGGAAATGGGTAGATTCAGACTAGATGGTAGGAGGAAGTTCTTCAGCATGAGGGCAGTGAGAGCCTGGAAGGGTTTGCCCAGGGAGGTGGTGGAAGCCTCATCCCTGGAGGTGCTTAAGGCCAGGCTGGATGAGGCTCAGGAGAGCCTGATCTGGTGTGAGGTGTCCCTGCCCATGGCAGGGGGCTTGGAACTGGATGATCCTTGCAGACCCTTCCAATCCTGACTGATTCTATGATTCTGTGATTCTAAAATCTCCTCCTTTCCTGACCTTTGGACATCAAATCTGAATGATTCTTCGGATTCCAGCTCCTAAAGAGTGAGAGAAACTCTGAAACTCAGGAAATCCTGGAAATAATGGGCAGGTGGGGAAGGTTTTAAGGTTTGCCACTGTGTGCTGCAGAATGCCATGTTGTACAGCATGGGTACTCAGCTTTATCACTCAGTAAAGCTGAAGAATGAAATAATGCTGATGGAGGAAAATAAAACAGGGAACCAGCACAGGGAAAAATGTCCTCACTTGGGTTACACTTGATGATGATGATGATGATGGATTTGGGGGTCTTGTGCATCTCACTTCAGTTAATCTAGGGCCTCCTTCCACTCATTTAAGAGGAATATGTGGAAGATAAAATGGAAAGGTTTTGGTTCAGGGTGGTTGCTGCCTCCTCGTACCTGGTGAGGAAGCAAAAAGTAACAGCTACAGCAATGATCTTTCCCCCCTCTTCCTCCTTCAGGAAATCTTCCTTCTTAGTTTCCTGCAATTGGGTACATTGAGCTACAAGGTAAATTAATTAAATTTACCCAATTTTGCTTGCAAACAAGGATAAAGTCAATTTGTATGCTGTCAGTTGGCTTGCCTCAGCTTTGCTCCTCAGATCTAGTTATCCACAGCACTATTTAGGGCAATATTTTTGACTGAACAAAAAAACCCAAAAACTCAGTGAATAATGTTCTTGATTTTTTTTTCCCCTTTGAACATCCAGGTCTTTTCTACTCCTCCTCCCTCACCCTCTGCAGCAGTGATGTTCTACTGAAGGGCAAATAATCATTCAGCTTCAAATGGCAAGTTGGAAATCTGCTTTAAATAATTTACCAGCTGGATTTCAGTTCTCACTGTCTGGCTGGTGTTTAGGTTCCTACTTGTTTTGGCCAAAGGGATGTTGCCCATCACAATGTATTTTGTTTTCTCCAGCTCTGCTGCTTGTCAGCCCTCTAAATAATGTAGTAAGTGTTCATACAGTGCCTAATGCTTCTGACATCTGAGTAATCCTAATCCAGATTTTCCAGTCATTTTATGTCTACCTTTCTTGCCTGTCTCCTCTTCCACTGTGCACTGCAGGGGCTCCCATAGTGGGCATCTACCCAAAGAAATTACTTCCATGGTGCAGGCTGATGTTGCCTGCTGAGGGTAGCTATTGGTGTCTTTGTTAAAACCATGCACATCATCTTCTTTCCTAAGCTGTTAGACATTACTGCAAGGGCTCAGCACATCTAACATCCTGGATGTTAGGAGGAAGTTGTTTGCAGTGAGGGTAGTGAGACACTGGCACAGGTTGAGGGTGGTGAGACACTGGCACAGGTTACCCAGGGAGGTTGTGGAGCACACACTTCTGTGCTCCACAACCTCCCTGGAGGTGTTCAAGACCAGGTTGGATGAGGTCTTGAGTGACCTGTACTAGTGGGAGGTGTCCCTGCCTATGACAGGGGGTTGGAACTAGATGATCCTTGAGGTCCCTTCCAACCTTACCATTCTATGATTCCATGATAATCCAAAGGGATACTTTTTTTTGCCAATGTGGGGATGAAGTCACAGGGAGCAGGCTGCTTTGGGGATTTCTACTCAGTACTTTAGGAGTAAACTAAAGCCAGAAGTACATGCGTGGGAATATAATAAATGAAGATCTCTAACTGTGAAGAGTAGTAAACAGTTAAATCAAGTGGTGCTTGCCTGTGTTCTTTCCACACTGTCTTGGCAGTGTATTGTAGATGGATCATAGAATCATAGATTCATAGAATGGGTTGGGT
>VWZE01003176.1:43543-56827 GCA_013396675.1 Eubucco bourcierii | reverse complement strand
TGGAACTGGATGATCCTTGAGATCCCTTCCAACCTTACCATTCTATGATTCTATGATGAAAAAGATGGGGACGGACTTTTTAGCAGAGCCTGTGGTGATAGGACAAGGGGTGGTGATTTAAACTAAAAGAGGAAAAAATTAGATAGAAAAGTTGGGGTTTGTTGGTTTTATCTCTTTTTTTTTTTTTTTTTTTCCCACACCAATGATGGTGAGACCCTGGTCCAGGTTTCCCAGAGAGGTGGTAGTGATCCCACTGCTGGGAATCAGGAGCTTCCTAGGAGAAACCAAGTTGGTTATTCATGCCTAGACTTCCAGACTACTTAAAAAGGGCCTGTTTCATATTTTTACAGTAATATTATGCACTCTGCTGCTCTCGCTGTAGAACTACAGGTGTCAACCTGAGGAGGTGAGATGGAGAAAAGCCATTTTGCCAGGAAGGTTAAGACAGAGGGGCTGCAGACAAGACCTGGCATCTCCAAGGAGTTCAGGGGATCTGCTGGTCTCAGGCTGCTGACAAGCCTCCCACAAACCTTTGAAGGCAAATCAGCAGGTAAATACACATATAGTAGGGGTAGTATGGAATTCCATTTTGGCTCATAGCAATGAGCAAGGAAAGATGACAACAGAGAGAGAAATTCTTCATCTAGCCTGAGCAGAGAGGGAAGCAGGTGTGAGAGCTATGCTTCTCTTTGTCTAATTAAATCCCAGTGCATTGAATGGGTCAGGTCCCAGTGGCTCCAAGTCCAAAGCCTCACAGGGCAGCTGGAATCACAGAATCATAGAATGGTTTGGTTTGGAAGGGACCTTAGAGATCATTTAGTTCCAACCCCCCTGCCATGGGCTGGGACACCTTCTGCTAGCCCAGGTTGTTCAAGGTCCCACCCAACCTGGCCCTGAACACCTCCAGTGAGGGGACATCATTGGGTAACCTGTTCCAGTGTCTCACCACCTTCACTCTAAAGGGTTTCTTTCTAATATCCAGTCCAAATCTCCCCTCTTCCATCTTAAAGACATTGTCTCTCATCCTGTCACTACAAGCCCTTGCAAAAAATCCCTCCTCAACCTGCTCCAGAGGTGGTGGAGTTGCTGTCCTTAGAGGTGTTCAAGAAAAGCTTGGATGGGACACTTAGGGCCAGGGTCTAGTTGACTGGATAGGGCTGGGTGACATTTTGGGCTGGATAAGCTTGGAGGTCTCTTCCAACCTGTTGATTCTGTGGTTCTATGGTTCTGTGATTCTATGATTCTGTGATTCTATGATTCTGTTATTCTATGATTCTATGGTTCTGTCATTCTGTCATTCTATGGTTCTATGATTCTGTGATTCTGTGGTTCTGTGATTCTATAATTCTGTGATTCTGTGATTCTATGGTTCTGTCATTCTGTCATTCTATGGTTCTATGATTCCATGCTTCTTGTAGGAAGTTATGGAAGTCCACCACCATAACCCCCAATGCACACATTCTGTCAGCAATGATTCCAAGGCAAAACTTACTGCACTCAGCCACAACTCTCAGCTGTGAGCCACAACAAAGGCCAGTCCTGACTGCATTATAATTTCTCAAAATTGATTTTCCTGCTTTTCAAAGTGCAAAATGGACATGTGGGACCAAATGCTGTCAGGTAAAGCTGCAAATGAGACTAATAGGCCAAATGTCAGATTTGTTTCTGGTGTAGCTGCTGAGGAGTCATTACTGAACGCCGTCTTCATGTAACCTACTTTGCTTTGAGGCATAATCCTGGCACCAAATGACTGGCATGAGGAAGATGTTTTCTCTGTGGGGCTACAAATCATAGAATCATAGACTGGTAAGGTTGGAAGGAACTTCAAGGATCATCTAGTTCCAACCTCCTGCCATAGGCAGGGACACCTCCCACTAGTACAGGTCACTCAAGGCCTCCTCCAACCTGGCCTTGAACACCTCCAGGGAGGGAGCAGCCACAACCTCCCTGGGCAACCTGTGCCAGTGTCTCACCAACCTCACTGCAAACAACTTCCTCCTAACATTCAGTCTAAATCTTCCCTCTGACAGTTCAAACCCATTGCCCCTTGTCCTGGTATTGCAAGACCTTGTCAATAGTCCCTCCCCATCCTTTCTGTAGCCCCCTTCAGATACTGGAAGGCCACTCCAAGGTCTCCTGGAAGCCTTCTCTTCTCCAGGCTGCAGAGCCCAAACTCTCTCAACCTGTCCTCACAGCAGAGCTGCTGCAGCCCTCTGAGCATCTTGGTGGCCTCCTCTGGACCCACTCCAAGACTTCCATGTCCTTCCTGAGCTGGGGGCTCCAGAACTGCACACAGGACTCCAGGACAGCCTCTCTCCATAGGGCTGTGCTCGAGGTCTCTCCCCAGCCTCGTTGCCCTTCTCTGGACACACTCAAGCACCTCAATGTCCTTCTTCAATTGAGGGGCTCAGAACTGGACACAGGACTCAAGGTGTGACCTAAGCAGTGCAGAGTCCAGGGGGAGAATGAGCTCCCTGCTCCTGCTGGCCACACTCTTGCTGATGCAGGCCAGGATGCCATTTGCCTTCTTGGCCACCTGGGCACACTGCTGGCTCATGTTCAGGCGGGTGTCCACCAGCACCCCCAGATCCCTTTCTGTTTGGCTGCTCTCCAGCCACTCCCACCCTAGCACTTTCTTGCACTGGCCTTTGCTATGTGCTGACTTAAGGCAATTCCCTTTGCTGAGCACAAGGGTTTCAGTGTGGAACTTGCTGCTTTTATCCCTAAGGCAAGCTTCACTGTCTCCAGCAGTCTCCAGCAGAAACAATTCCTCTCCAAACAGCTAAGGAGGTAGAGGAAGTGATTCAGCAAGACAAAATAATCACAGTGTCATGAACACAGCCAGGATTTCCCTGTTGATTATCTAACTGGTTAATTAAGGGGCTATTTTTTTTTTTAAATTAAAATTAATTCTCATCTTTGTGAAAGACACAACTTCAGAAGGGGATGCACAGAAGTGTTTATCACTGATGCCCTCAGATGCTAATTTCCCAGTGTTATGATTTGCAATCAAGATCCATTTTCTCTGACTTATCCTCCAAAGGAAAGACTTTACAGCAGTTTTGACATTTAAATTACCTTAGATTTGCAACTCCAATGTTGTCATAAATATTCATAGCCAAAAGTGAGTATTTAGGTTTTTGCCTTTTTGTTGTTGTTGTGGTTTTTTGTTTTGTGCTTTTGGGATTTTGTTTTGTTCTGTTTTGGTTTTAGTTTTGGGGTTTTGGTTTTATTTTTGTTGTTTATTTCAGTTTTGGTTTTTTGTTTGTTTTGTTTTGTTTTTGTGGGTTTTTTTTTAATAAAATTTTTAATTCACTACTGAAAGTTGATTTCAGAACAAGCAGAAGGGAATGAAGCACCTTTTATATGGAGCATGGGAAGCATTTGGCTTTGCTAGCCCAGCTCTGAGCTGACACATAGTGTTTGATGATGCTGTTGAACAAAATGGGATGACAAAGTCATCCTTTGATCTTTTTCCTTGTGTCTGTTTGCAAAAAGCTGCTTTTATGTAGAAGCTTGGTGGGCACCACTGCCAGTGTTTCAGCATGTGCCATGTCCATTATGGTGTGAAATGAGAAGTTGATGGAAACCATGGAAGCAGCTCTCCAGGCAGCTGCCAGCATGACCTGCTGCTGTGTGCTGTAGCCAGCATCACTCTGGTTGGTCTCTGCTCTTCTGGGCAGGCAGAATGTTTAGGCAAATGGAAGATGCTGTCCCTGTGAGCACCAATGCCACCTTGGCATGGGTGAGATGTCTGCTGGAAAAAGATGCCTTAGGATTTGTGGAAAAGCTCTTTTTTTGGTGCTTTGTGGCTTTTATCCTGTGAGCTTGAGTGTTTGACCTGACCTTTTCCTGGTCATGGTGACAGTGTGTCACCCTCAGGGTGTTGTCTGTAAATAGCCCAGTTCAGCCTGGCAGGTTCTGTGCTAAGGAAGGATCTTAGTGGATGAAAAGCTGGACATGACCTGGCAATGTGTGCTTGCAGCTCAGAAGCCAGCTGTGTCCTGGGCTTCATCCCCAACCTGGCAGGGTGGGCAGCAGGGTGGAGAGAGGCTCCACTCTGCTTAGACCCAGTTTGCAGTGCTGGGTCCAGCTCTGGATTCCTCAGCAGAGGAACATGGGTCACAGGATCACAGACTCACAGAAACATTCAGGTTGGAAAAGCTCCTCAGGATCACCAAGTCCAACCTAGAACCCTACTCTACAAGATTCACCTTAAACCATATTCCCAAGTACCACATCCAAACCATCCTTAATCACATACAGGGTGGGTGACTCCACCACCTCCCTGGGCAGCTCATTCCAGTCCATGACCACTCTCCATGAAAAACTTTTCTTATGTCCAATCTAAACCTCCCTAGCCTCAGCTTGAGGCCATTTCCCCTTGTTCTGTCTCCAATTACCTGTAAGCAGAGCCTAGCAACAGCCTCTCCACAATGTCCTGCTCTACAGTGGCTGTTGGAGCAGAGCCAGTAGACACCACAGCAGTGATGTGAGGGCTGGAACCCCTCTGTTGCAAGGGCATGCTGAGGGAGTTGGGGTTGTTCACCCTGGAGAAGAGAAGGCTCCTGGGAGACCTTCTGGTGGCTTTTCAATACATGAAGGGGCTGATAAGAAAGATGGAAACAACCTTTGAGCAGGGCCTGTAGTGACAGGACAAGGGGCGATGGTTTCAACTACAAGAGGGAGAGTTTTGACTAGATAGAAGAAAGAATTTTTTATGATGATGGTGATGAGACAGTGGTCCATGTTGCCCAGAGGGATAGTAAATGTCCCATCCCTGGAACTATGCCAGCCTGAAACTTCTTGATTTTTGATTCAGTGAAAAGAGAGAGTCTTTTAAGTGACAAGTTCTCATAAATAATTCCATCTAATGGAAGGTACTTTGGTAATTGCCATAGTCTAATTTCAACCCTTTAAGTGCAGTGAATTCTCATTAGTGCTCAGTATTCAGGTACTGCAATGAATTTTCATGGAGAGAGAATAGCAAACATAGGACTGAACTGGTGGAAGCACATTAAATCCGTTCACTGTTCTATGGGCAAAGGCATTAATTGATTCATTAAACAAAACTAACCATTCCCTTCTGGGTATGAGTTTTTTCCCCTCTATTTTTCAGAGCCAGAACATTAGTAGACCTAACTTTGACCTTTTATTCACAAACATTTTCACAATGATTTTCTCTGTTTTCTAGCAAGGTTTATTTTTCCATGAAGTCTTGAAGTGGCCCTGGAAAGTCTGACATGCCATGCCTCAAGCTAACTCCTGGGTAGTAGAGATTTAGACTGGATGTTAAGAGGAAGTTCTTTCCAGTACAGATTTAGACTGGATGTTAAGAGGAAGTTCTTTCCAGTAGAGATTTAGACTGGATGTTAGGAGGAAGTTCTTTCCAGTAGAGATTTAGACTGGATGTTAAGAGGAAGTTCTTTCCAGTAGAGATTTAGACTGGATGTTAGGAGGAAGTTTTTTCCAGTAGAGATTTAGACTGGATGTTAGGAGGAAGTTCTTTCCAGTACAGATTTAGACTGGATGTTAAGAGGAAGGTCTTTCCAGTAGAGATTTAGACTGGATGTTAAGAGGAAGTTTTTTCCAGTAGAGATTTAGACTGGATGTTAAGAGGAAGGTCTTTCCAGTAGAGATTTAGACTGGATGTTAGGAGGAAGTTCTTTCCAGTACAGATTTAGACTGGATGTTAAGAGGAAGGTCTTTCCAGTAGAGATTTAGACTAGATGTTAAGAGGAAGTTTTTTCCAGTAGAGATTTAGACTGGATGTCAGGAGGAAGTTGTTTGCAGTGAGGGTGGTGAGACACTGGCACAGGTTGCCCAGGGAGGTTGTGGCTGCTCCCTCCCTGGAGGTGGTCAAGGCCAGGTTGGAGGAGGCCTTGAGTGAGCTGTGCTAGTGGGAGGTGTCCCTGCCTATGGCAGGGGGTTGGAACTGGATGATCTTTGAGGTCACTTCCAACCTTCCCATTCTATGATTCTATGACTAAATGAAATAGCAAGCTGGAGATTTGGTACAGAGATGTTATAAATGATTAAAGCAAAACTTAAGCATCAGGGGAAATTCCAAAACTTCACCAGTTCAGAGAGGCTTTGAATCACTCAGTGATGCTTATGGTTGGTGAAAGGAATTTGTGGTACTTGGAGAAGTGACTCTTCTACCTCACCACGTTGCTGATTCTGAAACCAAGTAATGGAAACTAAAACATCCACATCCTCAATCATCCCAGTGGCACCAAAGGTGCTGGAGAGGAGGAGGAATATTCAAGGAGGCTGTGCAAGAACAAGAGTGAGTGCTCACTTTCCACTGAGTTGATGTCTCTTGTGAAGCAAAGGGTCACGTAGCAAGCAAAGCTCAGCAAGGGTGGCATCGTGGGCAAAGCAAGAAGAGCAGCACATTTTCCTTCTGACTGTCTCTTATCTTTTAAGTGGCTTCAAAAATAGATGCAAGCAATGATGCAAATGCTCCTTTGCTCATGTTTGATGCAATTAAATGGAACTGGGAAAGGTAAAGCCCTGCAGGTAAAGCTGGTGGGAATGGGAAGCACCAGTGTGAGTCATTCCCTCCACTTAGCTTGTATTGAATTACCAGCTCAGGGAAGCATTGCTTGATTTTGTTTAAGGTAGAAATTAAACGTTCTCAAAACTCAAATCCCTGCTGGGCTGTTGTTTACAATCAACATGTGAGTGAGAGGCAAGAGGACAATTGCCAAAGCCGGATCTCAGCCAGCCCAGAGGATTTGCTTGCATCACTTTATCACTGTTGTGAATATTTTCCTTTGGGATGTTGTAGACATAGAATCATAGAATGTCAGGGGATGGAAGGGACCTCAAAAGCTCATCTGGTCCAGCCCCCTGGCAGAGCAGAGTCACCTAGAGCAGATCACCTAGAGCAGATCACACTGGAACTCATCCAGGTGGTTCTTGAATATCTCCAGAGAGGGAGACTCCACAGCATGCTGCTCCTGCTTGCACAGGCAAGGTGCCACAGCTGGATCACCCAGATCCAGATCTCCCCACACCAAGCTGCCTTTCTCCATTTGAATCTTACAGGGTTTGGTGCTGATCACCCTCAATTCTCTCTCATTAGAACCAACTCTGTTTGATGTTATCTTTTTTAGTTGTTTGTGTAACAACTTTTCATATCTAGCTCCAATCACACTGCAATGCCCCTCTAAGACTACCCACCCTGGTTTTGAAGACACCTCTTTTCTCCATTTTACCTTGCTCTTATTCATTGTACCTTTTATTTCCTGCACTGATTTGGACAAACATAGGTACAAAACCAGAGCTAAGCCAACTCTGACCACTTTATCTGCTTCACAGCTTTTACAAGGCTGCTGAGATATGCAGGTCACCAGCCTCAGACCCATGGGCAGCACATCCAGGTTTCTACAGCTGTTGTTGCTACAAGTCTCAAGGCTTTTGGCTCTACAAAAGCTATTTCAGTGTGATTGTGAAACCTCCTTCTCTCATCTTTGCTCCTTCTGCACGAAGAATTGCTTTTGGTACAAATGCATGCATGAGATACCAGGACTGACTTGAATTCCAGAGTTCCAACTCTAAATTGAGGGGGTCAAAATGTTTCAAGAGCTGGGACCTTCTAGAGTTCAAACCTAATTTGAGTGTGTCAAAATGTTTCAAGGGCTAGATCCTTCTGGAGTTCAAACCTAATTTGAGTGTGTCAAAATGTTTCAAGGCCTAGAACCTTCTGGAGTTCAAACCTAATTTGAGTGTGTCAAAATGTTTCAAGGGCTAGAACCTTCTGGAGCTCAAACCTAATTTGAGTGTGTCAAAATGTTTCAAGGCCTAGAACCTTCTGGAGTTCAAACCTAATTTGAGTGTGTCAAAATGTTTCAAGGGCTAGATCCTTCTGGAGTTCAAACCTAATTTGAGTGTGTCAAAATGTTTCAAGGGCTAGAACCTTCTGGAGTTCAAACCTAATTTGAGTGTGTCAAAATGTTTCACAGGCTAGAACCTGTCCAGGCTTTGTCAAAAAGGCTTTCAGAAGTTCTTCTCTCCTGCACAGCTGTTGATAAAGTAGGGATCATACAGATCCCTGACAAAAGATTTGTCTGATCTTTAATGACACATTTAGTATCATTAAAGATCATTATTTAGAGAAGAAAAATGAAGAGCCTGAATCAAACTTAAAGAGGGGGAGACACCAACTGCTTGAGTGCTATTTGGATTCTTTTATTTAGAGGCTAATAGAGATCTTATTAAATAGCATCATAGAATCATAGAATCATAGAATCAAGCAGGATGGAAGAGACCTCCAAGCTCATCCAGTCCAACCTATCACCCATCCCTAGCCAACCAACTAGACCATGGCACTAAGTGCCCCATCCAGGCTTTTCTCCTCCATAGATCATCCAGTCCAACCTCCCTGCCAAGGCAGGATCCCCTAGGGTCTGGGGAGCCTGTTCCAGTGCTCTGCAACCCTTACAAAAAAAAATTCTTGCTCATGTTGAGGTGGAACTTCCTGTGCTGTAGGTTCCATCCATTGGCCCTTGTGCAAGTGAGAAGGGGCTGTCCCTGTCCCTTCCTTCCTGATATTTATATGCATTTCCTAGAATCATAGAATCAAAGAATGGTAATGTTGGAAGGGACATCAAGGATCATCTAGTTCCAACCCCCTGCCACAGGCAGGGACACCTCCCACTAGCACAGGTCACTCAAGGCCTCATCCAACTTGGCCTTGGACACCTCCAGGGAGGGAACAGCCACAACCTCCCAGGGCAAGATCTCCTCTCAGCCTTCTCTTCTCTAGACTAACCAGCCCCAGGTCCTTCAGCCTTTCCCCATAAGGCAGTGCTCCAGTCCCTTAATCACCCTTGTAGCCTTCCGTTGGACTCTCTTAATTATATCCCTCTCAAACTAGGGAGCCCAGAACTGGATGCAATATTCTAGCTGGGGCCTCACTCAGGGCAGAGTAGAGGGGAAGGTCTTTTAGAGGTCCCTGGTTCAAGCTAGGGCAACTCACACCAGGCAAAGGATGGTTGATGCAAAAGGATGGAGAGCTACAAGCCTAGACACTCAGGATTCTGCCCTTGCTTGTGTATACAGCAACTATAGCCAATTATTCTCCTTCTGAGAACAGTGGATGTGATGAAAAAATGAATTTTTGGAAGGAAACCAAAAGCTACTTGAGGACTCAGGGTAAAATTCAATAAACAGTATTGACATTAGGAAAAGAAAAAAAAAAACAACCAAGAAAAAAAAACAAACAGGAGAAATGTTGAACCATTGCAGTGTTTTCAAATAAACTCTTGTTTGCTCTCTGGAAACACTAACATGTTTCATGTAAAAAAAATAATGAAACAACAACCAAAAAACTCAAACCATGCAAACTTCTGTTTTGCTACAGAATTGTTCCTAGCTGAAAAGAAAAGAAGAGAGGAAAAAAAAAAAAAGATTGTAAGCCAAAAATGAATCAAAGTGATTCAACTCAGCTCAAACTAGATGTTTTATTTGCAACCAAAGGGCTGTAGGTCAGCCCTAAATGAATTGCTTTGTTTATCTCCTTCCTGATACATTTCTTAATTCATTTTTCCTGGTTTGACCCAACCATATTTTTCCCTTGGAAAATGAATTCTTTCACTCTGAAACCACAAACCCCATTGCTTCCCCAAGTGCAGGATGAGTGGCTCGAGTGGAAAGAGAGGAGAAATGAGCAATGGTGCCTCCAGCTTGTGAGCACTGGAAGCAGTCCTTGCCATGGACAACTGCACCTCCAGGATCTTCCACCCCAGATTTCCTGTGACAAGCACTAAGGAATGAATAAGAGTAGAAAGGAGGATCAGCTTCTGCCACTGCAACCTAGAGATCATAGAATGGTGAGTTTGGAAGGCACCTCAAAGATCATTGAGTTCCAACCCCCCTGCCATAGGCAGGGACACCTCCCACTAGTACAGGTCACTCAAGACCTCATCCAGGTCACTCAAGATTTGAACACTTCCAGGGAGGTTGTGGAGCACAGAAGCACAGAATGTGATCTTTGATCACTTTCAGTGATTCTGTGCTCCACAACCTCCCTGGGCAACCTGTGCCAGTGTCTCACCACCCTCACTGCAAAGAATTTCTTCCTAGCATCCAATTTTGATCTCACCTCTGACACTTTAAACCCATTGCCCCTTGTCCTGTCATTACAAGACCTTGTCTATAGTCCCTCCCCAGCCTTTCTGTAGCCCACTTCAGATCCTGGAAGGCTACTCTAAGGTCTCCTGGAAGCCTTCTCTTCTCCAGGCTGCAGAGCCCAAACTCAGCCCAAACTCTCTCAGCCTGTCCTCACAGCAGAGCTGCTGCAGCCCTCTGAACATCTTTGTGGCCTCCTGTGGACCCACTCCAACAGTTCCATGTCCTTCATGTGCTGAGGGCTCCAGAACTGCACACAGGACTCCAGATGGGGTCTGAGGAGAGCAGAGCAAATGGGCAGAATCACCTCCTTTGCCCTGCTACCCACACTGCTCTTGCTGCAGCCCAGCACACCAGCACCTGGGGAAAGCCAAGGTGGGGATGTATCACCCTCCTGTGTGCCCCGGGGCTATCTCTGTATGCTGCAGCAATGCTCTGCTGGGCAATTTCATTAAAATTAGGCAAAACCATCTCCAGAAGCACATCTATACAAATGACAGCTGACTGCTTGGTAATGACAGCTTGAGAGACAATTATGACAGGCAATTGTTTAATAAGAACTGGCATTTTTCATGAAAATAATTATATTGATGAAGCACAAGGATGTTTTAGCTTTGAGTCTGTGGTGTTCCAGTCAAGCACATCTTGGTTGATTGACAGCCATAACTCCCTTACCCTGGCTAACCAGCTCTGAACTGTTCAGACTCAATGGCAAGCATTGTTTGATCCACCAGCAATATCTGATGGATGAAAGCAGGCTGATATCTTCACAAACACAGTGCCCACCACAGACTGCAACCACACCCTCAGACTGCAGAACATCATTAGCTGATGTGAATGAATGCCAGAGGGCTTTGTGGCCCTGTATGTTCACTCACCTCCAGCTTTCCATGTCTTCTTTCTATGCAACATGACCCTGAGTGTCATCCACCTGCTCTGATCTCATTCTGGAACCTGCTTATCCAACACATCTCCAAGGTCCTAATCTCCTGCAGAAGGTCAGGATTTCTCACAGAGCATTGGTGCTTTTGTGAGGCTCAGCATTTGGGTGCAGAGGTTGTGACAAGAGGACAACTGTGCTTTCAAATGTGAACCTACAGTCCCTTCAGACTATTTTGGTCACCAAAAAAAAAGAGAATAAAAATCTAGTATTGGAAGGAAGGAAGCTCATCTGGACTGGAATGAAAGAGAAGGAAACAGATCCTTTTGGTGAAGGGGTCCTGAAGAGCCTGGACTGTATGAATCATAGAATCATTGAATGTCAGGGGCTGGAATGGACCTCAAAAGATCATCTGGTCCAGCCCCCCTACCAGAGTAGGCTCACCTAGAGCAGATCACACTGGAACACATCCAGACAGTTCTTGAACACCTCCAGGGACAGGGACTCCACCAGCTCCCTGGGCAGCCCATTCCAACACAAATCACTCTCTCTGGCAACAACTTCCTCCTAACACCCAGCCTAGACCTCCCTTGGCACTAACACCCAGCCTAGACCTCCCTTGGCACAACTTGACACTGTGTCCCCTCCTTCTGTTGCTGGGTGCCTGGCAGCAGAGCCCAACCCCACCTGGCTACAACCTCCCTTCAGGTAGCTGCAGGGAGCAATGAGGTCTACCCTGAGCCTCCTCTTCTGCAGGCTGCACAACCCCAGCTCCCTCAGCCTCTCCTCACAGGGCTGTGCTCCAGGCCCCTCCTCAGCCTTGCTGCCCTTCTCTGAACACCTTCCAGCACCTCAACATCTCTCATGAATTGAGTGGCCCAGAACTGGACATAGCACTCAAGGTGTGGCCTGAGCAGTTCTGAGCACAGGGTCAGAAGGACTTCACTGCTCCTGCTGGCTATCCATATGATGCTTGCACTCTCCCTCTTCATGCATTGAGCAGCTCTTGCCATTTTGATGCACTCTTCTCAGCAGGGAACATCGAATGCCTTCATTTCCTGATGTCAGCTGGGCTCAGATTAGTCATTCTTGACAGGGACATTTTCAGGCTAACATATTAAGCTTCTCCTACTGAGCACAAGGTATTTGGATGTTGCCTTGCTTGACTTAATGAATTACTCCAAGCTTGCTGTGCACTCGGGCTCTGTTACTCCTCCAAGGAAGGGCTGTTGGTGCAGCTCAGAAGAGATGGAACAAAAACTAACTGCCGATTGTTGGTGAGATGGAGGAAGATGGTGAGATGGAGCCAAGGTGGAAGAAAGAGAGACATCCAAACCAGCAGAAAATCAACAAATGTGAGCATGGTATTAGCACCCAAAGCCTTTCACAGCCACTGGGAACTGCTGGGGCCAAGGGTCTATCTTAGCGATCTCCATGCTTTGAGGAACCATTTCCTCCCCCTCCTTTTGGCCAGAGCAGAGACTGCTGTTAGCTGATTTACACAGTGACAGAGTGCAATATTTTGAAAGAATGAAAAATAATAAATATTATTTGGGAGTTTTTCCATTTCCCTTGAATCTTGCCTAACTTGCTTTAAGGTTTTTATTAAGACCAAAGAATTGTTGACAATAAAATTATTTCCCCGTGCTGGGAGAGGTAAAGCAGATTGTTACAGACGGAGAGAAGGGAGCTGACTCCTCTCATAAATAAGTCAATGTGTTACTCCTGCTAGACTGGAAGCAGAATGACAGCTCTTCCAGATGCTGATGCTCTACTTCTCTGTGACCTTTGGTAAACTTAGGTTTGCTAAAAATACCCCTCCAAAGCACACGTGCTTCAGAGCTCGGGAACGCTTGGAGCAGTGGCAAATCCAGATGGGTAGATTCCAGCTCCCGACCTCCAAACCCAGCTCTGGTGAGTACTGCACCTTTGCTCCCATATCACAGAATCATAGGTCAGAGAATCAGAGAATCATAGAATGGTAAGGTTGGAAGGGACCTCAAGGATCATCTAGTTCCAACCCCTTGCCATAGGCAGGGCAACCTCCCACTAGCACAGGATGAGTGCAAGGCCTCATCCAACCTGGCCTTGAACACCTCCAGGGAGGGAGCAACCACAACCTCCCTGGGCAACCTGTGCCAGTGTCTCACCACCCTCACTGCAAACAACTTCCTCCTAACATCCACTTTCAATGTCCCCTCTGCCAGTTCAAACTCATTCCCCTTGTCCTGGCATTGCAAACCCTTGCCAATAGTCCCTCCCCAGCC
>VWZE01003176.1:0-19721 GCA_013396675.1 Eubucco bourcierii | reverse complement strand
CCCGCCGCTCCCCGACGTGCCGCTGCCCCCGGCGTGAAAACTTGGCTGGTTTTAATGCGGCGGGGAGGAGGCGCCTGCAGCTGCCGTGCGTGTGCGTGTGCGTGTGCGTGTGCGAGACACAGACACACACCCCCCCAGCCTCCCATTCCCCTGCTGGCTGCAGCCCCCGGTTCCGACTCTCCTCCCCGCAGCTTCNACTTCCCTCCCACCGAGGTGGGTTTTTGCAACCCCAGTTCGGTCTATAAACTAGGCTGGACTGCAGAACCCCCTCCCCGTTCGGATCACTCTTCCCCCCCACACCTCGATTTCTCCATCCTTTGCAAAGTCAGAGACAGAGTCAAGGCTGTAAGCTGAGTGCTGCTAAGGGGCTGGTAGGGGGTCCAAGCATTGCCACCTACCACCCTCACCCTCACCTCCCTGCTCCGTGGGCAGAAGAGACACCAGGAAAGCTCCATCACCTTCGGACATCTGTATGTCCCACTAGTCCCCAGATACCCACCCACTCACTGCTGGGAGAAATGCACCTAAAAGTATCTACCTCTGCTCTGCTCTGCTTGGGGCATCCTTAGAGCCAAGGCACCACAGTGATGGCAGAGAAATGCTTGCTTTGGTCCCCATCAGTGTCTTTCCTTTATTCCCATATCCTTCGATTTGGGAATGTGGGGTGCTCTCTGAACCCCTGTTGTAAGGGCAGGGGGCTGCAGGAGTGCCACAGTGATGCCAAGAGTGACAAATGGATCCCATAGTTACAAGGGCCTCCTGAAGATGAGAAGCCTGTGTAGGGCTTGGGGCATTGAATCAGCCCCCCACTCAGTAAAACTCCAGTGAGCTGTTTGTCCACTCAGTTGTCTTCATGACAAAGCTCTTCCCAAATGCCTAAATAACATCCAGGGAAAGCCCAGTCAGGGAATCACTGATTTATACAGACACATCCATAATTTGCCCTATTGATTTACCCAAAGATGGCCATCATTTTTCCTATTTATTCCTTAGCAGACGTTGAGTACCTGGCTGCCATCAGCCAGTGGGTCTGTTCTCACCAAGGTCCTGCAGATTGCTCATCTCTGATACAAAAAGTTGCCCTCTAGACCTGCAGTCAGTCATAGAATCATAGAATGGGAAGGTTGGAAGTGACCTCAAGGATCATCTAGTTCCAACCCCCTGCCATAGGCAGGGACACCTCCCACTAGCACAGGTCACTCAAGGCCTCCTCCAACCTGGCCTCGAACACCTCCAGGGAGGGAGCAGCCACAACCTCCCTGGGCAACCTGTGCCAGTGCCTCACCACCCTCACTGCAAACAACTTCCTCCTGACATCCAGTCTAAATCTCCCCTCTGCTAGTTTAAACCCATTGCCCCTTGTCCTGTAATTGCAAGCCCTTGTCAATAATCCCTCTCTAGCCTTCCTGTAGCCCCCTTCAGATACTGGAAGGTTACTATCAGGTCCCCTCGAAGCCTTCTCTTCTCCAGGCTGCAGAGCCCCAACTCTCTCAGCCTGTCCTCATAGCAGAGCTGCTGCAGCCCTCTGAGCATCTTGGTGGCCTCCTCTGGACCCACTCAAACACTTCCATGTCCTTCTTGTGCTGGGAGCTCCAGAACTGCACACAGGACTCCAGATGGGGTCTGACGAGAGCAGAGTAAAGGGGCAGAATCCCCTCCCTTGCCCTGCTGACCAGGCTTCTCTTGATGCAGCCCAGGACTCAATTGGCTGTCTGGGCTGCATGTGCACACTGCAGGCTCATGTTGAGCTTCATGTTGAGCAGTCATTCCCCACTCTGCATGCAAACAGTGAACTTTCCACAGCCATCCACCAAGAGTCAATATTCCCCCCCAAAATACTTTCCTCCTCTTAAATCCATCCAATAAAGTGACCATGGGAGGCTCCCCCAAAGCAGGTTTATTTAGTCACATTATTCACACAAATGTTTCCCAGCACTCATCCCACACCCGTTTAAAGAATGACTAATAACATCTTAATGCCAATGTTCCCTTCATGTAAAACCTTCTGATCTGAAATATCTGTTAGCCAAGAGGAGTTTGTTTGGATTGATCTTCCTATCTGGTCTCACCCTTTGCTCCTGACTGCTGGGCAGGTTCTTGGGGTGCATCAAGAATATTTATGCAGACAGACATCAGGTAAGATAGCTTGGACTCACCTATCGGTGTCTGAAGAAGAGCAGTATCTGGGATGCAAGTCTTCTGCTGAGTGCTTGGTATCCATCTACTCCTCAACCCCAGTCTGGGGAGGAGTTTATAGCCTCATGATTCAAGCACAAACTCATGCTCCTGGACTAGAGCACTTCACCCAGAGGCAAGAAGTGAGTTCCTTTGGGATTTTTTTGCTATAATGAAGACATATTGCCCCTTCCCAGCCCTGTAACTTCATTTTGGCTTTGTGGAAAGCAATTGCCATCCCCACAAGCAAGATACTCATCTGCTGGTCTAATTTTACAGCCTGGATGTGGATGTTTGTATCAATAGCTGTCTCCAGAAATGTTCTGGTGTGGATTCTGTTGCCTCATGTTTGGGCACACAGGCGATGCAGAGGCACGGCTGCTAACAAGGAGAGTGTTGCATCTCTCTGCTCTGTCCCAACAGCTGTTTCCAAGCACTCCATGTGCTGCCTCCTACACATTCCTTCCATGCCAAGTACTGGCAGGGAGCATCAAGAGACACAGTTAAAAATTAATTCTAATTACACTCTGAAATATTAGGTACCTGGAATCAATGTGACTGTTGATTTACAACCGAGACTTCAACCAGGCTGGTGGAGTTTGTACCAGCCAAACCTCTCCTACTGTAGAAGTGCATTTTGAGGGTGCCAACCACCCAACAAAAGGGGTGGTTGCTCTCATTCCATTAAAAGCTCCAGCAGCATGAGATAATTAATTTGATAGATTCCACCAATTCCTTGGCAAGTCTGTCTCAGCCATGCATGAAGCATTCTCACTGCCATGGACAGAAAGCTCTACTCTGTTCTGTTCCACACAGATGTGGGTCTCAGAAAAAAAAAAAAAAATCTTCTGGGACACTTTGCCATGCTCCATGCAGAAGTGTGGGTCACTCCTTGTAAAGAAGAAAATAAAAGAGTGTCTTGTCTCTCTGCATAAGGAATTGGGTCAAGCTTTTCCTTCTCTTTCTAGAAAGCTTTTTGTGTCCAGGCAGGTTCTACCTTCTGTCCTTACATCACTTTTACAGAGCTGGATACCTACTGCTGGTCCACACCAAAGGGATACATCAACCCCACACCTACCTCACCCTGCAGCACATCAATCCATCACCTTTTTACTCTCCCCACTGCTAGTGTGAGGCCTGAGGGATGTGGAAAGTCTCTTCCCTGCTGTGGACTAATGAAATGAATGACAAAAGTGTCTCTTCTTGCTTTCACTTCTGCTCCCTGGAAGGTTTTAATCTGCATTCTCCCTCAAGCAGAGGCAAAGCTGGAGATGCACCACACTCTTCATGTGCACCAAAGCCTCCAGCCTAAATCCCTGTTGTTTGTCTCTGAACTAGTCGACCTTTTAGCTAAGCTGGGATCATTTTAATATATTTTGTATGTGTGTGCCTATGGCTTAAAAAGGAAAAGCATCATGGAAACCCAGAGAAGCCTGATCTCAAATGTTACAGCGAGGCATTTACTTAAAATCTTGCAGGAAAATGTTACCCAAAGACCTCTTCTATTAAGCCTGCCTGGACTTTGAACTGAGGGTCCCATGGTGCCCAAGATGTGAAGCCCACAGTTTGTCTCACTCCCTTTTATGTTGACCCAAGTGTTTTTCATCTTTACTTTTTTCCAGTTGCAAGTGGGGGCCACGAGGAATTTTTCATTTTCATCCTGCTCCTGTCTGATTTGTGTTGGGTATTTTTTTTTTCCTGAAGGGCATGGAAAGCAATAGGGAGAAAGCTCTACAAGAAGTAGATGTTAAGAGACAGCATCAGCTTTCCTCTTGTTGAGGTCCAAGCACCCAGCCCCCCCAAAAAACCTGTTAGAGCATCTTACTGAGTCAGGTAACGTTGGATTGATTCAAGCCTTTAAGGTTAGTTCCCAGTGGACTCACTCTAGATGGTCTCTCCCTAAAATAAAAGTGTTTAAGGTGAGTTAGGAAGGTAAAACCCTGGGATGTGCAGGGATTTCTTAAAGGATGCTGAACTTGAAAAAGAAGGAAGTGAGGGAGAAAGATGTGCCAGAACAAGGGATGTATATCTGCTTTGTTGCTGGCAATATTGACTGCATCATTACTTATAGGCATGACAGTGCATCCCTTCCTACACTCACCATATCACAAAATAAAGTATTGCTGGTTTGGGTGAGCAATAAATGATACCCAACAGCTGGGTCTTATTCATTGCCTTGGGCTGAGCTGATTTCAGGAGAGTATTTTAACTCCAAACAGTTGATACACAAAGGATGCACTGCCTCTGATTTTCATAGCAGAAGAACCTGCTGAGATTTCACAGTGTGAGCATGTTGATGCGTGGGGTCAGCCAAGTGGGCAGAGCATACCCAGAGCAGAGCAATGCCCACATCCCCCAGCACCTGTGTCCCTGGGCAGGTTTGATGGAACAGTTCCAGCTAAAAATGAGGAAAAATTTGTTTGGTGTGAGAGTGATGGATGGAGCATTGGATCAGGCTGCCCAAAGGGATTGTGGAATGTCCTTCTCTGGAAAGATTCCAAACCTACCTGGACATTGTGATCCTGGGCAAGCTGCTGTGGCTGCCCCTGTTTCAGCAGGGAGGTTGGACTGGATAATCCACAGAGGTCCCTTCTGTCCCCCACCATACTGAGATCCTGTGATCTGAAAAGCAGAACACAGCAAGATATGTATGATGATATTGGTAAAAGAATTACCCTGAATAAAGATCAATCTCTGGGAAGGCACAGCTGAGACATGATTTGTGCAGACACCTTTTCAGGTCCTATCTTCTATGTGTTGCATGGTCAGGTCACAGAATCACAGAATGAACCAGGTTGGAAAAGACCTTTGAGATCATTGAGTTCAACCTAACACCTTCTAACTATCTAACCCATGGCACTAAGGGCCTCATCCAGCCTCCTCTTAACACCTCCAGGGATGGTGACTCCACCATCTCCCTGGGTAGCCCATTCCAATGCCAATCATTCTTGCTGGGGAGAACTTCTTCCTAACACCCAGCCTAAATCTGCCCTGGTGCAGTTTGGGGCTGTGTCCTCTTGTTCTGTCCCTGGGTGCCTGACAGAAGAGACCAAAGAGAGCTCCAGGTCTTTACTTTGGTCAAACTCCTTTGACATTCGTGGCTGTCCTGGGTGATAGACCCTGTGGTGTTTCTCTCAAACAGCTGTATAGCTGGACACATCCAGGACATAGCAACTGCTTTAGTTTAGCAATAAAACCAGGGTTTGGGTCCCCTGAGCTATTACTGCAACAAGTCCAGCTCAGATTCCTCACGGCAGTAACTGCTTTTCACCCTGTACCAGGCAATAGAAGTGTTCAGCACACAGCCAGAGGAGCTCTCACGCTGCACTCAGGGCTTCCCTTTGGAATTTCTCTGGTTTATTTCAGGAACAAACACGCAGAGAAGGAACTGAGGAGTCCAAAGGGAGAGTTTGCATTTGCTGCAGCTGAGGAACCTCGGTGCTGGCACCTTCAGAGCACACACAGAGAGGCTGTTACTCTGTTTCTAAAGGATTCGATCTGCTTTTGCAGCCTTGGCTCTGCCTGCGACGCTTCCAAGAGCTCCGCTCAGCGGTGCCTGCTCGGAGCACAGCTCCCTGCTGGGGAGCAGTCCAACTCCAGCTCCCAGCTCAGCACCATGCCTTTTCCCATTGCACCTCATCAACATGTCTCAGGGAATCCCAGGAGGCACAGATTAATCTCATTTTCTCCCCCCCCCTACCCCTTCCCAAATAATCCTTGTATTTCAGTATGCCAACGAAAATGCAGCAGACCAACAATCTTTACTGCTTTTTCCCAGTGGCCTTCTCACACATTTGAAATGTTCCCAAATCTTTGTTAAACGTCTTGAATTTCAGGAAACACCCAAAGCACCAGGCAAGCTTTGTGCCCTCTCCTGGAATGAGTCTGTTTGTTAAATGCTGGAAATGCCATGGGCTTTTTCTCCTTGGCCAAAAGTCACCAAACAGCAGGATGTTTGTTCAGACACCTCTCTCTACACCCTTACACCTAGAAAGACCTTTTCCTTACACTGGGTAGGCCAGGGCTGCAGGATAGAATGGTTTGAGTTGGAAGGGGCCTTAAAGATCATCTAGCTCCAACCCCTCTGTCGTGGGCAGGGACACCTTTCATTTCATTAGACCAAGCCACATCAAACCTGGCCTTGAACACCTCCAGGGAGGGAATATTTCCAACCTCCCTGGGCAACCTGTTCCACTGTCTCACCACTCTGCAGCAGGTCACTGGGATGCATCAGGATCAGACCCAGAGAGGTTCCCATTGGAAATTTTCCTGGGACACCATAGACTAGATTTGAGTTTACTCTGTGCAGCTTCAGGAGACTCAAAAACTTGGCACACTGTGTCTTCAGAAGAGTGCTGTGACCTGTTCTAGAGTACATATTGTATGTGCTCTTCAATCTGGCTTGTTCCTGTTATTCTTCCCTCTAAGAGCCCATATCCTCCCATTTTTCACAGCACTGTCACTCTGGATTTGCTGAGTCTGGGCTGCTCACAAGCCTGCATCACCATCCCTCTGGCTGTGCAAGGAGAGGATGCTAACACTGGTCTGCAGCCTCTGCAAGTGATGAGAAGGCCCTTCCTGATTATTCTCAGAATGAAATCTGGACTCTCAGCACAAGAAGGACATGGATGTGATGAAGCGGGTCCAGAGGAAGCCACAAAAAAAGGTCTTAGGGTCGGAGCACCTCTCCTAAAAGAAAACCCTGAGAGCATTGGGGCTGTCCAGCCTTGAGAAGAGAAGGTTGGCTCCAGGGAGACCTTATGACAACCTTCCAGTACCTGAAAGGGGCTACAAGAAACCTGGCAAGGGACTGTTTATAAGGATATGCAGCAAGAGGACAAGGGGAAATGGTTTCAAACTAGAGATGGGTAAATTTAGATTGGGCATTTGTGGTCCAGAGGAGGTCAGGAAGATGCTCAGAGGGCTGCAGCAGCTCTGCTCTGAGGACAGGCTACAAGAGTTGGGGCTCTGCAGCCTGGAGAAGTGAAGGCTTCCAGGAGACCTTAGAGTAGCCTTCCAGTATCTGAAGGGGGCTACAGGAAGGCTGGGGAGGGACTATTGACAAGGGCTTGCAATGCCAGGACAAGGGGCAATGGGTTTAAAGTGGCAGAGGGAAGATTTAGACTGGATGTTAGGAGGGAGTTGTTTGCAGTGAGGGTGGTGAGGCACTGGCACAGGTTACCCAGGGAGGCTGTGGTTGCTCCTTCCCTGGAGGTGTTCAAGGCCAGGTTGGAGGAGGCCTTGAGTGACCTGTACTAGTGGGAGGTGTCCCTGCCTATGGCAGGGGATTGGAACTAGATAATCTTTGAGGTCCCTTCCAACCTTACCATTCTATTCTATGATTGGGATGAAGTTCTTTGCCCTGTAACAGGTTGCCCAGGGAGGTGTTGGAAGCCTCATCCCTGCAAACATTCAAGGTCAGTCTTGATGTGTCTCTGAGCAGCCTGCCTTAGCTGATGCAACCCACCCTGCTGACTGCAAAGGGGTTGGACTAGGTGACCTTTAAAGATCCCTTCCAACCCAAACCATTCTATGACTCTTACAAGCCTAATATATCAGTTAGAATAAGAAATTGATAGCTTGACATATGAAGAGGTTTGAGAATATGCTTTAAAAAGGGGAGACTTATGAGAAAAGAAATACACATCCTTCTGCAATATGAGGAGATCACTTTATCCATTCATCTTTTATTGGACTAAAAGGACACTTGTAGGTATTGAGTTAGCTACATGACATGGCTCAGGCTGAGCTGTGAGCAGGCACAAAAAGCAACATTTTGGTCAGATGCATCATTGCTTCAAGATTACATTAAAAAGCAATTTAACATATTTAAATATCACAGTATCACAGTATCGCAAGGGTTGGAAGAGACCTCAGAGATCATCAAGTCCAACCCATCACCACAGCCCTCAAGACTAGACCATGGCACTAAGTGCCATGTCCAAACGTGCCTTGAACGCCTCCAGGGATTGGTTTAGAGCAAAATTTGGATGGTAGATAGAGGTAGCAGATGGGAAAATCCCACCCTCACTACTAAACAACTAATCCAGCCCAAAACCTGAGTGCCTGGTCCTGTCACAGCTTGTCCCTTCCCTACTGCTGCACATGCTGAGACCTGACTCAGGATATTCATAGACTCACAGAATCATAGAATGGTAAGGTTGGAAGGGATCTCAAGGATCATCCAGTTCCAACCCCCTGCCATAGGCAGGGACACCTCCCACTAGTACAGCTCACTCAAGGCCTCCTCCAACCTGGCCTTGAGCATCTCCAGGGAGGGAGCAGCCACAACCTCCCTGGGCAACCTGTGCCAGTGCCTCACCACCCTCACTGCAAACAACTTCCTCCTAACATCCAGTCTAAATCTCCCCTCTTCCAGTTCAAACCCATTGCTCCTTGTCCTGGTATTGTAGGACCTTGTAAATAATCCCTCCCCAGCCTTCCTGTAGGTCCCCTTCAGATACTGGAAGGTTACTATCAGGTCCCCTCGAAGCCTTCTCTTCTCCAGGCTGCAGAGCCCCAACTCTCTCAGCCTGTCCTCACAGGAGAGCTGCTGCAGCCCTCTGAGCATCTTGGTGGACTCCTCTGGACCTGCTCCAACACTTCTATGTCCTTCCCGTGCTGAGGGTTCCAGAACTGCACACAGTACTCCAGGTGGGGTCTGATGAGAGCACATAACATTCAGCACATAACTGCTTTAGCTTCTACAGCAGCAACTCAGAGGTTTAGCCTGGTTTTGTCCAGCCTCAGAGAATGACAGAAGGGAGCAGAAGACAGGAAGTAGAACTGAGTACCTTTGCTTGAGGGATGAATCTTAAACCTGTTCTGACTTATGGATTTAATCACAAAATATTTAGGAGAAAGTGATGCTTCTAATCCAGGAGAGGTGCAATACTCTCATGTTCAGTTCCTGATGGGATGACTTTCTTCTTCTAGTGCTAAAAGTCAATTACAGAGGATAAAGGAAGATTTCTTTATAGAGTCTTAATTTGCCTAATTGCCATCTTCCTTGCAAGTGTGATGCTCATGGCAGTCTCAGAAGGCAAGAAGCTATTTTCACTCTTTGCTTAACTCTTCTAAGCCATTAGCAACTGAGAAGTTGTGATTAGTGCTGCAAGTTCTCCTGTAAAACAGTTACCCAGTGAATCATCTTTGCTGACAAGCCTCTGCCCACCTTCCCACCAGCCTCACCATGTGATATCCTACCATTAAAACTCCTCCAGGGACCACTTATTTCACAGAGACAATTCATTTCTTCCTATCCTACCTGTTAGGGAGCTGCTATACTCAGCTCCATGGCAAACAGCAGCTGCTGATAAGGTGGCCCTTCCAGACCTTGAAGCAGCTAGGGTGGTGTCATGGATAGGGTTTCAACAGCTTCCACATCAGAGAGCCATGAGAAACAGTCCTGCTGGCCTCAAGCAGCTGGCAAATCTCTAAGGAAAGAAATGTGCTCCCAAATTCCTGAGTATCCACTGTCTTCCCAGTGAGGGTGGTGAGGCACTGGCACAGGTTGCCCAGGGAAGTTGTGGCTGCTCCCTCCCTGGAGGTGTTCAAGGCCAGGTTAGAGGAGGCCTTGAGTGACCTGTACTAGTGGGAGGTGTCCCTGCCTATGGCAGGGGGTTGGAAGTAGATGATCCTTGAGGTCCCCTCCAACCTTACCATTCTATGATTCTATGCAGAAGGATCTGAAACGGTGGTTTGGGGGCTTGCCTTAGCCTGCTCCAGCATGTGCTGGTTTGAGGCTAATTGGAATATTTTACTGAGAGAAATGAAGTCCTTAGCTGTGAGAAGAAAGAAAAACAACAACAGTAACCTGTATCACTCATTCTTCTGCTGAGAAACACAACTAGTCAAAATAAAGCTGAGACACTCACTGCTCACACACTGCTCAGTGAGTTCTCAGCTGTTCTGCTCCTTCACTCTGGCAGTCTGTGGCTGCTTTCTGCCTTAACTCTAACCCAATCTAACCCTCCACTTCCTTTAACCTCCTCATTGTCTTTTTGACATCTCACCTCATACCTCTCCAGATTTATCACCTGAGATATACAGGGATTGATCTGGGTATTGCTGAAGGGAGGGAAAAGGGCAGGGAGGAGGTTTGAGTCAGGAGCCTCCTGGTAGTCTGATTGTTTTGGAGGGTGTTTTGTGTGTCTGTGTTACTTTTGACTTGTATATAACTGTGTAGTGTGTGTACATCTGCTTGTAAATTGTGGTAAGCTGTAAATAGAGTTTCAGTCCTTAACTTCCAGCTGGCTGAGTCTAGTCTGGGTGATTTCATTGTGTGCGGGGGTGGGTAACTCCCAAATCATCACACAGCAGGATCAGGAGAATGCTTCCCCAACATGAGTACTTTTCTCCAGTGCCTGGTGAATATAGCACTCCTGGTCTCAGCTCTCTGCCCAAATCAATGCACAACAATGCAAAAATCAATGCACAGCAATCTGCAGCATTTTACCCATGTTGCATCGCATCAAGAGGAGAAAGAAGGAGCAGACCCATCCAGAGAGACTTGGACAGACTGAGAGATGGGCACAGACGAACCAAATGAGATTCAACAAGGACAAGTGTAGAGTCCTGCATCTGGGGAGGAATAATAAACTGCAGCAGTACAGGTTGGGAGGTGATCTGCTGGAGAGCAGCCCTGTGGAGAGGGACTTGGGAGTGCTGGTGGAGAACATCCATGGCACAGCAATGTGCCCTGGTGGGCAAGAGAGACAATGGGATCCTGGGGTGTATTAAAAAGATTGAGGGAGATTCTCCTCCCCCTCAAGTCTGTCTGGTGAGAGACCTCATCTTGAGTACTGCCTTCAGTTTTGGGTTCCCCAGTTGAAGAGAACCAGTTTGTGGTTTTGGGTTAGAAAATATCAGAAAATCCTCATGCTTGGTTTTGGCTTCAAGCAAACACCTCAAACGCAACCACAACCTCCCTTGAAATGGTCCAGTTCCTGCACTCCTTGTGTTTGCTGACATCCTGTGATGTTTGGTCCTATGGGTTTAAACTGGCAGATGGGAGATTTAGACTGGATGTTAGGAGGAAGTTCTTTACAGTGGGGGTGGTGAGACACTGGCACAGGTTGCCCAGGGAGGTTGTGGCTGCTCCCTCCCTGGAGGTGTTCAAGGCCAGGTTGGAGGAGGCCTTGAGTGACCTGTGCTAGTGGGAGGTGTCCCTGCCTATGGCAGGGGGTTGGAACTAGATGATCCTTGAGGTCCCTTCCAACCTTACCATTCTATGATTCTATGTGACTTTAATAGCATTGAATGATTTTCTGACACCTTTCCCATGGCTCTAACAGTAACCTCCCCACTCTAGAATGTGATTTTTACCCTGGTACACAGGAGTGAAGTAGATTTTGTGTGTTAATATTGGAAAAAAAAAAAAAAAAAAGAAAGAAAGAAGTTGTTCTTGCTTTGGGATAAAGCAGGGAGAGATCTGGCAGCTCAGCTTGCAACATACTTGCAGGGAACCTGCTATTGTTGCTCAGAGCTGCCGTTACCAGCATCAGGCCCAGTGCCAGCAGTGCAATAAGGCATAGAATTATGGATGGTATGCATAATGCATGTAAATACTATAAATAATATGGTCTGGCCAACATGAAGGAATTTGGGTGCATGAGAGGAACAGCAGCATTTGCTTCCCTTCTCCCTTTCTGCCCACTGAAGATTTTCTTTTGCAGAAAGGAGACATAAATCACTACACTTATAATCAATTCTGAGCGTGGGGTGAGAGGATGTTGAATGTTGAATGTTTAAATTAAACACTGCTATTGAGACAGAATCCCACTCTCTTGGGGTGTTCTTTCATAGGTGTGTTTAGTGGGACCATCTTTGGAGCATCCAAAAGCAGCTCTGAGCTTGCTATGACACCACCATAGAGCTGCAGTTGAAGAGCTTTAGCTCACAGGTTTTGATTTGAGGTCCCAGTTCAGCTTATGGTGAGATGCTGAGAATCCATTCCCAGAAATTCCAAGGCAGCTTTGTGGTATAGGGCCTGAAACTTTCTGAAGTACTTTGCTATCATTTCATGCTTCTTTTAAAATTAATAATTTGCATAATTCTGGAACTGGGCTTGGACTAGAAAATACTTCTCCTATAACTGTAATTTGCTGGAAAACAGGTGGGGGGAAGTGAGATCTGAAGCAAAAGCAACTAGTGTGGGTATGAAAAGGGTTGGGAGAGAGGAAATAAATGTGAATAGCTTTCATCACTAACTTTTCTTTATGTTATCCTCACAGAAGGGAGAATCCTGAAAATAAAATCCATCAGCAAACTGGAATAAATATTAAACTTGCATTTATGTTCATTTTCCCCCCTCAACACTGCAAACATTGAAATTCATTACAGAAGATTTTCATTTTCTAGATACTCCAGGGTTTTGCAGAGGCTGCCAGATGTGATTTGAGCCAGTGCACAAGTTTCAATATTAAATGCACACATGCATCTTTGCAAACCTTGTGTCCAACTTAAAAAACAAGGCAGCAGGTTAGAAATGGGATCCAGAAAAGCTTCTCATGCCTGCTCTGAACTAAAAAGAGGTTTCCCATGAAACTCAGAAGGATTTGAGCTGACTGATACAGAGGAAGGAACTAGAACATCTCCATGTCCATGTGAGGAATTTGCTTTGCTTTAGGAACAAATAAACATCTTGAAAATTCATCAGACAGGAGCAAAACAGATGTAGTGAGGAGATACGGTCTCAGTTTCTGGAGGTATTCAGGAAAAGCATGGATGGGGAACTTAGTGCCAGGGTCTAGTTGATTGGGTAGGGCTGGGTGATAGGTTGGACTGGATGAGCTTGGAGGTCTCTCCCAACCTGGCTGATTCTATGAATTAAACCAGAGGTGGAAACTCAAAGTATTTCTCCTCTCCTGGAAAGATGACCTCCCACATCACCACTCCCTGTGTGTTTGCACCCTGACTGACCTCCAGTAGGGCCAGAGTTATTGAAATAATCTTAGAATCATAGAATGGTAAGGTTGGAAGGGACCTCAAGGATCACCTAGTTCCAACCCCCTCCCATAGGCAGGGACACCTCCCACTAGCACAAATCACTCAAGGACTCCTCCAACCTGGCCTTGAACACCTCCAGGGAGGGAGCAGCCACAACCTCCCTGGGCAACCTGTGCCNCTTCTCTTCTGCAGGCTGCAGAACCCCAACTCTTGTAGCCTGTCCTCATAGCAGAGCTGCTGCAGCCCTCTGAGCATCTTTGTGGCCTTCTCTGAACTGACTCCATCAGTTCCATGTCCTTCCTGTGCTGGGGGCTCCAGAACTGTGCAGTATCTGTGTCTTCTGGCCTTCTGCATTATTTTGTCCCAAGCATGCTTCTGAGCAGCAGGTTGAGAGCCCTTACTAATCTCCCACTGCTCCCATGCTGGTGCATCCTCCCATACCTTGCCACCTGGAAGCCTGATGACTTTGTCCCCTTCCCCCTTCACATCCTGTTTAAAGTCCTGTCAACTTGTCCTGCAATCTCCTCTGCAATAGTAACTCTCCCTTTGTGCACCTCAGATAGGTAACCACAAAGCTGGGAAGAAACACATCACATCCAGACCCACAGCTCACTGAAACTTACTGCTAACATGTCAAGAAGATGCAGGTAAAGCAGTGAGGGCTTTGATGCTTCTGGTTTTGTTAGAACTTTCTAATGAGTCTGACAAATAACAGTAAGGCAGACTTAGAGGACTGTCCGTGCTGCAGACATGGAGACAATTGGTATGAAGGGGAAAGAAAAAAAAGAAAATGTCTGCATAACAGATGGTGTCCCTCTGCTTGCCATTTGTAAATGAATAAAAACATCCCCAAGCTCTTGCTTTGCTGCTGCCTGCTGACTGACACTTATTTGAAGCTAACATGAAGAGTTTATAATCAGCCTTGAAGAGGAGAACAGAGAGAATGGCTGAGCAAGTGAAGGGCTCAGCTTTGAACAGCAAAACATTTCCCTGTGCTCATTCCTACCCTGGTCTGGCCCCAGTGTGTGCAGGTAGAGCCAGATCTAGCACCCAGAAAAATGGCACTGGGTTGTCTTCTTGCTCCTGCAGCTCCCAGTGGCTGATGTAGTCTCTGGGATGCTTTAATCTGTTTGCACAGCAGCCTGGAGGACTGGAAACAGTGGAGTTGGGCACTGGTGGAAGTGCAGCTACTGTAGCTTCATGTTTAGGATCTCTCCAGCTCTGGTTCCAAGGTCTGCCTGGGTTTTCCTGGTTCCCTTTTTGCCCCTTACTACTCATCATTGCCTCCAGCACTAGAGAAGGGCAGGAGGGAATCAGGTAGCTCTGAGGCAGAGGTTGTTTGCTGCACGATGAGAAGCTGCATGGGAATATGTGATGTGATGAAGCAGAGATGGGAGACTGGAGTCCTCCTCAGCAGAAGAGTCACATTTTCCTTGCAAGGAGGCTGCAGATGAGGAGCCCAGAACCAGTCAGGCTATTTTTCTTTCACCAAAGCTTTTGCTCCAATCTGACACATTCCTGTGTTGATTCTTTTGAGAATTCAAGTGTGACCTGGGGCTGGAGGCACAGCAGCTGCTAAAAGGCTTGTGGTGTTGTTACTGCTGAGGTGGGGGTCTGGAGAGCCCATGGCAGTCTCCTGACCTGTGGGCTGCAGCCCCCAGGAGCTGCTCAGTTTTCTCCTATGGTTGAAATGAGATGAAACCTCAGGGTGAGATATCCAGGACAGGGGTAGGTACCATCCCCAGCCTGGGGCAGATGTGTGTGATCACTCCAAGGAATCAAAGGTGCATTTGTGCTCTGAACTCATTGTCTCTGGCTCCTCACCACTGGGCCATGATGGCAGCACCATCATTCAGCTCAGGAGCATGGTTCACCTAAACACATCCTGTGCAAGGAACTAATGGATCAGGTGGATCTGAGGCAGGGTAGAGAGGACTGCTGTGGGCTGCTTTTTATTTGAGAATTAGATGCATTTAACCCATCCATGGCATTGCACCATGAAAGGGCCCCTGGTGCTATGTGCTTGGGCAGACTCAGCATAGGGAAAGGCAGGTGTCTGCTGAGGCTTCCTTCACTCTTTCTGGAGATGGAAAGATGTGACAGCATCAGGGTTGACCAAGATGTTGACGCTATTTAATTTTCAGACTTGTAAAAGTGGCTACAAACTTGGAAACTTTGTTTAACTCGTGACTAAAAGCAACATATGATGACTGCAACGTTTGGATCAAAGTATCAGTGAAGAAGAAAAGCAAGCATATGAGGTAGCATATGGTAAATATGTATTTAGAAACACAGAAAGTAGACAAACTCATCTGGGTCAAGATTTAATCAGATCATGTTTGGTTTAGACTCAGCACTAATGCTACTTAGGAAGCACATTACATTGGAATCAGTATTCAAAACTCTGTTAAATGCAAATGAAAATAAAAAGCTAAAGAAAATTAAAAAAAAGAAAAGAAAAAGAAAAAGAAAAAGTGGGCAATTCATGGCACAGGAAATTTCTGTTTCTTTGGCAACCAGAAGATTGAGTCAGATTAATCTGGACACATCTGCTTTCTCTGCATGGCTTGCACAAAGGGCCAGCCTGGATGTGTCTGTATGTAATGCGGCAAATATCTGATTTCCTTTTGGTTTCTTCTACTTCATTAATCAATTTCCAGATTCCAAGTAGACCTCCAAGCATCATCTTAGACTCCAAAGAAGCTCCTGGGATGGAGAAGAAAGCAGGTTGTGACAATACTGGAACCCCTTCATGTGTTCATCAAAGTCCTTTGTGGTTCCAGAGGTCCTGCAGGTTTTTAAGCACAGTCTCTGTCTCGAGCCATTCCAAACCTACCTGGGTACCATCCTGCGCAACCTGCTCTAGGTGAATCTGCTCTGGCAGGATGTTTGGACTAGAGATGAGCTCCAGAGCTCCCTTCCAGCCCCTTTTGTTTCATGATCCTCTGATTCTGCATGATCTCATTCATTCAGTAGTGAACTCAAATGACACCTTCAGGACACTCTTAAGGACAAGGGAAAGGGAATGGACTGCAAAATAGTTGGGATCCAGGACAAGTGATTTCTGAGCAGATATGTCTGTCTTAAGTTAGGATATGATGGGGTCTCTGAATTCCCTACATATTCATGACTTTACACATGAGCAAAGTTGTCAGTTTTTATCCTTAGAAATGAGATGAGAGCAATCTGAGGTTTGTTCCTCTTACTCCAAAGGCAGCAGGTGGCTGCTGAAGAAGCTGTGTGACTCTATTAGCAGCAAGCAGAGCAGAAGGCTGGCTGTGAACGGCTGCGAGCACAGCTCCCACCGAAGGAAGCCAAGCAGAGAAAGCTGCAGGATGGAGTCACTCCAAGTGCTGATAGGAGAAAGGAAGAGGAACCAAGCTGGTGAGAACTCCACCACCTCTTCCAGACAGTCCCAGAGACCTTAAACACTCTTTTCTTACAACTGTGAAACCATCTCCTGTCCAAACATATTCTTTGGCTCAGCCTCTGCCCTCACAAGGGCTGCGGTCCATGGGACAGTGATTGCAGTTGGTTCCCCCCAACCTGGGAGAAACAGAGCACATTACAACACATGGCACTGCTCCTCTACATCTGCTTGCATACAGCAGCAGCAGTTCCACACAAGCTCCTCAGCAAAACTGGAGAGGTACAGTATTGGTCCACGGGTACCTATGGTTTTGGCAGAAAAAAATCCACTTTCCTGGTTTTTGCACCATCTCTCCTAATCCCATCAGATTATGGTGTTAGTGAGGGTAGGGGAGGCAATAAGTTAATGCATCAGCCTTTCAGGCTCAGGGGGGATTTACTGCCCTCCTTTTCTTACACCATAGAGTTGCAATGTGGTTTGACATGGACGTTAAGGATCAATCCTGAGCCTCTGTGCATGGAGCTTCGCCCAGGCCCTGGGACTAATTGACACGTTCCTTCATTTTCAAAAGCTGAATGGAAACATCAGGCTTCTGAGGGCCTTGAAACTTCTGTTATCAGGATCACCAACAGGTATTAGCAAGAATGTGGCTTTGCTGGCTGCCCAGGGGATCAGCCAAATGAGAAAGGAGTATCTCAAATTTGAACTGCAGGGAGGACTCAGATAAAGGATCACAAAGCTCTCAGACACCACAGGCTGCCTCCGAGAGTGCCGTGAACAGCCACAAGCCAGTAAAAGCAATTACCAGAACATTTTCCCATTCCTTTTGGTGGGGTTTCAGATGAGTCCCAGCAGTACTTGTGATGACTTCTATTTGCTTTTGACAGCAATGGAAGTTTGAACACAGTTCTCAGGGCTTCGCTTTTGCTGGGCGCATCAGAAAGGAAAAGCTTTTCCCAAGCAATTTGCAACCCTGGTGAGCTCCATGGGAGATCCAGAAGCTGAGTGTATCCCATGATTTCTCCTGGTTTTGCTTGAGGAAGTCCTGCAGCAAGAAATGCCTGGGGCTGCAGAGTTTTCCCTTGCCAGGCTGCTTGGGTGTCTCCATCCCTGTGGATCCCTCGGTGCTCTCTGCTGCCAGCTTAGCATCAGTCTTCTGTTTATCCTCCTGCCTGTACATCTGCCACACTCACCCTTCAGAGCTGGCATCTCAGACAGGGTAATCCTCTTTTGGTGCCTTTAATTGAAAGGTCACCTTCCCAATGCAAGTGAGAGGAGCCTCTGGTCCTGTGTGCTCTTCTTATAAAGCAAATTAGCCATGAAGTTCCAACTGGGAAATTCAACTGCTCTCAGCAATGATGATCATTCATCACCATCTCACTTAAAGGACTCTCTCATTCACCCATGACAGCAGCACTGAGAGAAAGAACTGAGGAACTGTGAATGATGATCTTAACTCAGTGAGGTTATTGCCAAGTCAATGAAGCCTTGAGAAGAAGTTAACAGACTTAAACCAAACAAATAAAATGAAAAGAGGGGGAAACTACATCTTCATGACAGTGAGGTTCTGCTCTCGGTTGGAACTGGTGTGCCCAAGAGGAGGAAAGTCTGGGAACGTTCTCTTTACTTTTATAAGCCATGTAGCAGTGTTTTGGGGCAGGTCACTTTGAAAGCCACTCTCTATTAATGCTCAAGGAGCATGTCAGCAGGGTGAACACAATGTAGGTAATTCTTTAGAAAAGAAACTAAACAATTCTTGGCTACTCTTCTCCCCATGTATCATCAGCCATGAGGTCTCACCCTTGAAGTTCTGGCCTAAGACACAGGAGGTCAGTGTGATGGTTTGGGAGTTACCCACACCCCAACACACAAAGAATTCACCCAGACTAGACTCAGCCAGCTGGAAGTTAAGGAATGAAGCTTAATATTCACAGTTTAGCACAATATACAAGCAGATATTTACATTATCATACAGATATTTACAGTTTTATAGAGAAATATACAAGTTAAAGGTAATACAGAAACTCAATACCCCTCCCAACAGCCATGTGCCCAGGAGGGGTTCCCAACCACCCTTCCACCCTCTTTCTATCCCCTCCTACCCTCTCCCTTATCTCAGGTTCTCTCTCTTACATGCAAGGTGAGTTGGAGGAGGTTGGCAAGAGGGGTTAAGAAGGAAATGATCAATTGGGTTCTGTACAGGGTCAGGCAGAAGCAGCTAATACAGCAGAAGCCAGGGAGAGACTCCGACTGCCTTATCTGTGTTTGTGTCCTCGGGTTTCTATGTCTAAGCAAACCTAGGAGTGGAATAGACATCCTGTTGCTTTCTTGTCACAGCCAATAACCTAAGCTCTCTCATTAAAATATTCCAATTAGCTTCAAAGCAGCACAGCCAGCAAGGAGCTTTTCCTGCTGCCATGGGTGGACAACGGAGCGGAGCGATGCTTGCAGCCTCTCCCTCAGCAGGAATAAACCCTGCAGAGCAGGACTGCTCTTGAACATGGCAAAATGTGGAGTTAGAGCCACAGGGACAGCTTTATGAGTGAGTTGCTGCTCACTTGAGCTTTCCCTCACTGCTATTTCACAGTGCTGGTTGATGAAGTTTCACTGTCTGGTATTGAGTCTAAATAATAATAATTAATAACTTATGAGCTGATCTTCTAATGAAGCATGTTCTGTTCCTCTGATTCACTCGAGGCAAAGCATTGGCACTTCAGCCTGCCAGCCCTGGGGGACCTGGCCAGGTCTGCTGCCCATTTTGCATGACTTCAGATACCAGTCTGAAGTCTGGAGCCTGGTTCTCTTCCAGACTGGAAGACAGTCCTGGCAAAGCTGGCAGCTCATGGTTTGGACAGATTCACTCTGACATGGGTCAAGAACTGACTGGACGGCTGGGCCCAGAGAGTGGTGGTGAATGGTGACACATCCAGCTGGCAGCTGGCCCCAGTGGTGTGCCCCAGGGATCAGTGCTGGGCCCAGTCCTGTTCAACATCTTTATTGATGATCTGGACCAGGGAATTGAGTCGAGCATCAGTGAGTTTGCAGATGACACCAAGTTAGGAGCAAGTGTGGATCTGTTGGAGGGTAGGAGGGCTCTGCAGAGGGACCTGGGCAGGCTGGGGCTGGATGGGTGGGCAGGGGCCAATGGGATCAGATCTAGCAAGACTAACTGTGGGGGTTTAAGTTTTGTGTGGTCACAACAACCCCAAGCAGTGCTACAGGCTGG
>VWZE01003175.1:127274-175720 GCA_013396675.1 Eubucco bourcierii | reverse complement strand
CCTGGAGGTGTTCAAGGCCAGATTGGATGAGGCCTTGAGTGAGCTGTACTAGTGGGAGGTGTCCCTGGTTATGGCAGGGGGTTGGAACTAGATGATCCTTGAGGTTCCTTCCAACCTTACCATTCTATGATTCTATGATTCTGTGTTCCTGACTTGCACAAGACATGGAGTCTCAGCTGGTGTATCTGATCTGCCACTTGTATTATTTTCCGAAATCTCAGCAACTCCCCCACTTATTCAACTTTAAAATCTTGATATGGAGCATTACAATCATTATGTTATAGCCCTTATTCAAACTAATTAGAAGTCAAAATCACCTGACCCATACTAGTCAAGATTACATAATTTCCATTAAAAAAAAAAAAAAGTCACATCCCTCCACCACAACTTAATTTTGCAGCAGTGTGAAAACTAAAACATCACCAGTTTATACAGTTTATCTGTTGTGGAAAACCCTCTCTTCTGGATCTAATTAAACAAAATGATGGACTGGAAATGTTGTTGGGGTTTGTTTTTTCATTTCTTTCAAATGCAGAGGTTATGCACCGAATGATATTAAAGCCTATTTCTAAACCCTGATGGCCTTTTTTTTAAACTCAACAAAGTGCAACCTCTTTACAATCATTAGCTCCAGCAACAATCTGACCTCACAGCCTGCCTTTTACAGGTGACCTTCATTAATGATCTGGATGAGGGGATTGAGTCAACCACTAGTAAGTTTGCTGACAACACCAAGTTAGTAGCAGGTAGGTGTTAGAGGATAGGAGGGCTCTGCAGAGGGACCTGGACAGATGGGCACGGTCCAATGCCATGAGGTTGAACAAGTCCAAGTGCTGGGTTCTGCACTTTGGCCACAACAACCCCATGCAGTTCTACAGGCTGGGGATGGAGGGGCTGGAGAGCAGTCAGGCAGAGAGAAACCTGGGGGTACCAGTTGACAGGTGACTGAGCGTAAGCCAGCAGTATGCCCAGGTGGCCAAGAAGGCCAACGGCATCCTGGTCTGTATCAGGAATAGTGTGGCCAGCAGGAGAAGGGAGCTCATTCCGCGCCTCTCAGCACTGGTTAGGCCACACCTTGAGTCCTGTGTCCAGTTCTGGGACCCTCAATTTAAGAAAGATGTTGAGGTGCTTGAATGTATCCAGAGAAGGGCACCAAGGCTGCTGAGGGACCTGGAGCACAGCCCTGTGAGGAGAGGCTGAGGGAGCTGGGGGTGTGCAGCCTGCAGAAGAGGAGGCTCAGGGCAGACCTCATTGCTCTCTACAACTACCTGAAAGGAGGTTGTAGCTAAGTTGTGTTGGGCTCTTCTGCCAGGCAACCAGTGACAGAACAAGAGAACACAGCCTCAAGCTGCACCAGGGCAGGTTCATATTGGGTAATAGGAACAAGTTCTTCAAACAAAGAGTGATTAGCATTGGAATGGGCTGCCCAGAGAGGTGGTGGAGTCCCCATTCCTGGAGATGTTTTAAGAGGAAGCTGGATGAGGCACTTAGTGCCATGGTTTAGTTAACTAGAAGGGTTAGGTGATAGGTTGACTCAGTGAACTCAGAGGTCTTTTCCAACCTGGTTAATTGTGTGATACACAGTATCACCTTCATGGGAGGCTAGCTCTAAAGCAAGGCATGTGTTCTCAAATACTGTGCAATTTTCTCTCTAATAAGCGACAGAAAAAGAGATAAAAGAGACAGAATAAGAGATAAAAGAGAGTAGAAAATAAAATTCTTAAGAATATGCTTCCTGATAGCTGCAGATAATAACAGTGTAGTGTAATTCTTGCAGATGTTCAAACTTCAACTGAAACACTTCAGCCAAGTGTTGCAGACAAACAAAAACACATTTCACGTCAGTCTCCTGTCCGTTTCTGCTTCAGCCTGAAGCAGAGCTACAGTGTGGCACAGAGAGATAAACGGCACCACTTATGCCTCCAACAGGATGAACAATAATGTGGCAGATCAGGATTCAACCTGCCANCATTGTCCCTTGACCTGTCATTACAGGACCTTGTCATTAGTCCCTCCCCAGCCTTCCTGTAGGACCCCCTCAGATACTGGAAGGCTACTATCTATCAGGTCTCCTGGAAGCCTCCTCTTCTCCAGGCTGCAGAGCCCCAACTGTCTCAGCCTGTCCTCACAGGAGAGCTGTTGCAGCCCTCTGATCATCTCTGTGGCCTCCTCTGGACCCACTCTAACAGTTCCATGTCCTTCTTGTGCTGAGGGTTCCAGAACTGCACACAGTACTCCAGGTGGGGTCTGATGAGAGCAGAGTAAAGATGATGATTTCAATTAAGAAACCAAGTTCTATATACTGATGATTGCATTTTGTAGTCTTGGTTTAAAATACAGTCTCAAACTCTGTTGTAAGACATAAACAAGTAAAGCTTCTTCCCTAATGAAAAATAATGCAAATGGTATGCTTTTTTTCATATCCCCATTGCCTTTTGTTCCCCCTTGTTCTGCAACACAAAGGTAAAAATAAATACAAAGGCTTGTTTAAGTAACAGGAGTGAGCACATAAGGAACTGAAAATAATCAGTTACCAAGGAAACTAAAGATAAAAATTAAAGGCTCTAAGAATTCATATTTTTAAAAGTCAATACAGCATTTCAATATTCAACTATAAAAAGTACATATTGTTACATGGCTCACCCATCTCTCCAGTTTTTAATATCACTGGTCAGATTTTAACAGATAATTCCTCTGTTTTCTTTTCTGTACAGCTTCATAGTAATCCCCAAGACCTTATTTCCCCTCTCTATCCTTTAGGGTAGTCCATCAGTCCTAACTTCTTCTCTATGTCTTTCCTATGTGAGATGATTGATCAACCCCAAGCCTGTAACAAGAGGTATCTCTATTTCCTGCTTCACTCTTCCTTCAGGCCCCAATCTCAGTTGGCTTTTTGTAAGCTTAGTTCACATAATAGCATTAATCTTCACCAAAGAATTAAATATTTTTTTTAACTTAATCTTCCAAACGTTTGGTTCATCCTCTGGCTATCATCTTCAAATATGCATTCCTCCTCGAGTCATACTTGTTTGAAAACACTATCAAAGATTCATAGAATCATAGAATGGTAAGGTTGGAAGGGACCTCAAGGATCATCTAGTTCCAAACCCCTGCCATAGGCAGGGACACCTCCCACTAGTACAGGGCACTCAGGCCTCATCTAACCTGGCCTTGAACACTTCCAGGGAGGGAGCAGCCACAACCTCCCTGGGCAACCTGTGCCAGTGCCTCATCACCCTCACCACAAAGAACTTCCTCCTAACATCCAGTCTAAATCTCCCCTCTGCCAATTCAAACCCATTGTCCCTTGTCCTGTCGTTGCAAGACCTTCTCAAAAATCCCTCCCCAGCCTTCCTGTAGGCCCCCTTCAGATACTGGAAGGCTACTCTAAGGTCTCCTGGAAGCCTTCTCTTCTCCAGGCTGCAGAGCCCCAACTCTCTCAGTCTGTCCTCATAGCAGAGCTGCTGCAGCCCTCTGATCATCCTCATGGCCCTCCTCTGGACCCACTCCAACACTTCCATGTCCTTCCTGTGCTGAGGGTTCCAAAACTGCACACAGTACTCCAGGTGGAACTGCTGAGGTTGAAGAGATCTCCGAGATAATCAAGTCCAACCATTTATCTAGAGCTCACAAACCCAGCTACAAAAAACCCAGCACTACTGGAGAGCCAGTATCACTAAACCACATCCCTATGCACCACATCCTCATCATGCATCATTACATACCTCCCAGGACAGTGACTTCACCGCTTCCCTGGGTAGCCAATTGCAATGTCTGATAACGCTTTCTGTGGAGAAATATTTCCTAATATCTAACCTGCACTTCCCTTGGCACAACTTGAGGACATTTCCTCTCGTCCTGTCATTTGTTGCATGTGAGAAGAGACCGACTCACACCTCACTCCAACCTCCTTCAAGTTACATAAAAGATTCTGTTCTTCTCTGTCCAAATTATTAAATATATTTTCAATGGTAGGGCTTTATCACCAAAGACCCATGGCTCAATTATTTTGCCTATTAGCCAAGTTAATTTTGAGGACAATAATGTTTACTCATACCACAGTGCCACAGCAGTATCACCAGAGTTGGAAGAGACCTCAAAGATCATCAAGTCCAACTCGATACCACAGACCTCAAGACCTGACCATGGCACCAAGTGCCACGTCCAAACCCACCTTGAACACCTCCAGGGACGCTGACTCCACCACCTCCCTGGGCAGCCCATTCCAGCAGTCAATGACTCTCTCAGGCAAGAACTTTCTCCTCACCTCCAGCCTAAACTTCCCCTGGCACAGCTTGAGACTGTGTCCTCTTGTTCTGGTGCTGCTTGCCTGAGAGAAGAAAGCAACCTCCCCCTGGCTACAACCACCCTTCAGGTAGTTGTAGACAGCAAGAAGGTCTCCCCTGAGCCTCCTCTTCTCCAGGCTAACCAATCCCAGCTCCCTCAGCCTCTCTCCATAGGGCTGTGCTCGAGGCCTCTCCCCAGCCTTGCTGCCCTTCTCTGGACATGCTCAAGCACCTTAATATCCTTCATAAATGGAGGGGCCCAGAACTGGACACAGTACTCAAGGTGTGGCCTAAGCAGTGCAGAGTCCAGGGGGAGAATGAGCTCCCTGCTCCTGTTGGCCATATGTTTGTTATGAATACATTTCAGTGAACAAAAAAAAAAAAAAAAGGAGGGGGGGAAACCCTCCTGAATCATTTCAGTGTATCCATCCCTCTGAATTTTACAGGGAACTGCTTACCATTTAATCAAATTGCATGCGTTTGAAAAGGAAATTATTGCTCCCCAGAAGTACTATTATGAACTAGTACCAAAGGCTATCCCAGTGGTAATCAGTACTAGAATAATCATTGTAAGGTTTGCCAGGGAAATTGAATTGCATTCTTTGCAAATGTTATGTAAAATACTTAATAATGAAGGGAGGAAAAAGTGTGGGCAATACAGTGTTTGCTGTTTTGGTTTGGGGGGTTGCATTTGCTGTGTTTAAATGGTGCCTAAATGCTACCTGATAAATTTGAACATGGATGCTTAAGTAAATAGGAGAAGCAGTACATAAATACAAAATCCTTAATTAAGGACACTATCCAAATACATTTCTTAGAACAGGGTAACAGACTTGTGTACATGATCACACCAAAGGGAAACTGTAACTACAGAGCCTCCATTAGAGCAAAATCATAGAATTATAGAATGGTAAGGTTGGAAGGGACCTCAAGGATCATCTAGTTCCAACCTCCTGCCATAGGCAGGGACACCTCCCACTAGAACAGATCACTCAAGGCCTTGTCCCATGCTGAAATGAAATGCTGAAGAACTTGACCAATGCTCTATAGGACTTTGAAATCTTAATATTATTCTTCTCTTAAATGGAGAAAAACTTGCTTTGATTCCTCCCCCCCCCCGCCCACTTTCAAAAGGAAAGCATTTTTGGTTCTCAAAATACAAACAGATGCAAATTCATTGAATTACTGTTGCAGTTTAGGTCCCTAAATGTAACAAACGCTGCTGCAGAAGTTTAAAAGTCCTTTGATTTGCACAAGTAATGGGGGGAAGAAATGGTGTGCACAATTAAACTAAGTATATTTGCTTCTGGTCAACAAAAAATAAATACTATTTTTTTTCCAGGAGAGATAGCCTCTTGCTCCTTCTTTTTTAAAGATAGGAACTTCCACTTTATTTGCTTATTTTGTCAGACAATATCCTCTACTTTTGGAAAAGGTCACTTAAATTACAGATAAATCAGGAAGACATTTCTCCTTTTTCCATAGAACATAATGTCCCTCTGACTCAAATTATTAACAATTAAGATTTTTAAACTACAAGGGGAAAGAACAGGAAGTTGTTAATCACATATGAAAGAGTAATTTGAATTGTTTCATTCTTGCTGTTCTTTTACACCTTAATCAGAAGCAACATCACATCCATAATATTCACAAGTAATGAAAAATACAGACTTGTACTGAAGTCTTTCTATATACTTATGATAATCTCCCTTTGTTTTATTCAGCCAAAGAACTCAGAAATAGCTTGCATGAAGTGTTTCTCAGTTTCCAAAGCTTTTTCTCCCAACAGAGTAATCTCAAAAAAATTAGAGGACCAATAAAGTTTTTAGAGTATATTAAATTCTGGCACGGAGATTTGAAGAAGCAGCTCATTTCAGTTAAATCTAAGTGATGGCCAGTAGCTCCACAATAAGAAGTGTTTTTCTCTTGTTATATTTTAGGGATGGGGAATTCTGTATCACAATTACTACAGTTATTGGTTTATTAATTGCCTGTTGTACCTGAAACAAACTGTGAACAGAGAATACAAGATGGGTACTTTATGTTCTACAGTATTGCAGACCATTACATATTCACCAAAGCAGTGATCCCAGATAATCAATGCAGAAGAATCAATCAGAACATCTTGATGAACTTCACTAGATTGGTAATCAAAATTAATATATGAGGGCAAACTACTTTGCAACTTAGGTGGACGAAAACCTGGGGGTCTCAGTATCAGCCTGCAGTGTGCACATGCAGCCCAGACAGCCAACCGAGTCCTTGGCTGCAGCAAGAGCAGTGTGGGTAGCAGGGCAAGGGAGGGGATTCTGCCCCTTTACTCTGCTCTCATCAGACCCCATCTGGAGTCCTGTGTGCAGTTCTGGAGCCCTCAGCACAGGAAAGACATGGAAGTGTTGGAGTGGATCTGGAAGACGCCACGAAGATGCTCAGAGGGCTGCAGCAGCTCTGCTATAAGGACAGGCTACAAGAGTTGGGGCTCTGCAACCTGGAGAAGAGAAGGCTTTGAGGAGACCTTAGAGTAGCCTTCCAGTACCTGCAGGGGGCCTACAGGAAGGCTGAGTAGGGACTATTGACAAGGTCTTGTAATGCCAGGACAAGGGGCAATGGGTTTGAACTGGCAGAGGGGAGATTTAGACTGGATGTTAGGAGGAAGTTCTTTGCAGTGAGGGTGGTGAGGCACTGGCACAGGTTGCCCAGGGAGGTTGTGGCTGCTCCCTCCCTAGAGGTGTTCAAGGCCAGGTTAGATGAGGACTTGAGTGAGTTGTACTAGTGGGAAGTGTCCATGCCTATGGCAGGGGGTTGGAATGAGATGATCCTTGAGGTCCCTTCCAACCTTACCATTCTATGATTCAATGATTTCATTTAAATCACCAAAAAGTAGGTATGAAAGTTACTTTTAATGAAGGATGAAAACGTTTACAAATTAGGATACGAATTTGTCAGTCTATGTTTTGTTGGTTTTTTAAACAATAAGGAGAGGGGCACTCAGATGGAAAAAAAATCCTAATCAACGTGTAGCATCCTCAGAAAAGTTTAACACAGAACATCAGATATTCAGTTAACAAAAAACAAGATAGTTTTGCTTAAGTCAACAGCAAAATCAAGAGCTGCTTAATAAATTCTGTCCATGTTCAGTGTTCCTTATAGTAAATGCCAATTTGTATTTTTCTGATGGTGTTCTTCACATCAGCAGAAAACCTCTGAAACATCTGAACAATAACATTCATTGTGAACTAGGAAAGCCCTGAAACACACAGAAAGTTTGTTCTGCCAGAGTCCAGCACGATGAAACACACCGAATCAGTTACCAGTGCTAACAGTCAAAACAGGAGCTGAAACAAGGAGATGTGAATGTGACCTATCACCTTAGAAACATAGAATCAGAATCAGCCAGGGTTGGAAGGGACCACAAGGATCATCTAGCTCCAACCCCCCTGCCAAAAGGAGGGACACCCTACCCTAGATCAGGCTGGTTAGAGCCTCATCCAGTCTGGCCTTAAACATGTTACTTATGAATACACAAACTATAGCATATGAACTAATTGGAAAAACCAAGCCAAAACAACATCTTAGAGACAAATTTAATAAACAAACTACACATATAAAACAAATACCCTTAGACATCATCACCATAACACATTAAAAGAAAACAGAATTAGGAAAACAACATGTTTACTGTTGCACTATTTAAGTCTAGAAGTACTAATTACAATACTGAGTTTTATAGAATCATAGAAAGGTAAGGTTGGAAAGGAACCTCAAGGATCATCTAATTCCAAACCCCTGCCATAGGCAGGGACAACTCCCACTAGTATAGGGCACTCAAGGTCTTGTTCAATCTGGCCTTGAACACCTCCAGGGAGGGAGCAGTCACAACCTCTGGCCACAATAAGNGAGTCCTGTGTCCAGTTCTGGGCCCCTCCATTTAAGAAGGACATTGAGGTGCTTGAGTGTGTCCAGAGAAGGGCACCAAGGCTAGGAGAGGCCTCGAGCACAGCCCTGTGAAGAGAGGCTGAGGGAGCTGGGATTGGTTAGCCTGCAGAAGAGGAGGCTCAGGGGAGACCTTCTTGCTGTCTACAACTACCTGAAGGGTGGTTGTGGCCAGGAGGAGGTTGCTTTCTTCTCTCAGGCAACCAGCACCAGAACAAGAGGACGCAGTCTCAAGCTGTGCCAGGGGAAGTTTAGGCTGGAGGTGAGGAGAAAGTTCTTGCCTGAGAGAGTCATTGATTGCTGGAATGGGCTGCCCAGGGAGGTGGTGGAGTCAGCGTCCCTGGAGGTGTTCAAGGCAGGTTTGGATGTGGCACTTGGTGCCATGGTCTGGTCTTGAGGTCTGTGGTATCGAGTTGGACTTGATGAGCTTTGAGGTCTCTTCCAACCTTGGTGGTGATACTGTGAAATGACTTTTGCATTATCTGAAATTTGCATTATCCAGTATTCATTCTCCTGTGCTGATTATAGGCGGTATAAATACGTACAGTTGGATTTAACACTGCAGCTCCATCAATAATGATCTCATCTCAAAATTTCGGTTACTTACAGGATCTCACATGAAAATAAGCCACTTGGAAAGGTCAGAAAGAGTTCTTACGGTTCTGTCATCAGATTTAAACACCTCTCATCAACATTTTCCATACAAGAAAGCAATCTCTCTGACCCTGAAATTCATTGTAAACATCATTCCAGCTCCTTCTGAACATTTGTCTGATGTAAGAGTAAAATTCACGTGTGAAAGTGTGCCATACAAAACCAGTCAGTAAGCTCAGAAAGAGCCATATTTCTAACCTCATCAAAACAATGACCCACTTTAACTCCATGTCAAAATCTTACACGCTGCAAAATATCCACAAGTTAAATAAAAATATTTTTATGTTCTACACCATACTGCAATCTTTTTAAAATACACATTAGATTCCCTGTGGGTTTGTGAAACTTCCCCAGATTCTACCTTGCTTTTTCCAAAATCAAATGACAGAAAAATGATCTGATGAGTGCTGCCTCTACTGAAGTCTAAGAATTACAATCTAGATCACAGAGTTTTCACAGAAACCTGTTAAGAAAAGGCCTGACAGACTTACTCGCTGTGATGATTTGAGGTTAACGGGAGTATTTTAATAGAGAAAATTACACTATAGGCTGTGAAAGGAAAACAATGGTGATGTCTGCTTCACTCATAGGCTTGCTGAGATGTTTAAGAGAAGAACTCAAAACATAGATAAGGCAGTCTCTGGGGCACGGTGTCTCGGGTTGCCTAGCTTCTGGCTTCTCTCTGCTGAATTAATCTCACTAACCACTTTCCTTCTAACCCCCCTGGCTGATCCTCCTAATTTACCTTGCGTGTAAGGCAAACCTTGGGGTAAGGTAAAGGGGTGGGGAGAAGGTGGAAGGGTGGTTGGGAGCCCCTCCTGGGGTCTCTGATTTCTGGGAGGGGAGTTGTGTTTCTGTATTCCCTTTAACTTGTCTATGTCTGTAACTATTCCTGTCTATAGTGTCTATCTCTGCTTGTACATTGTGCTGAGCTGTAAATAGAGCTTCAGTCCTTAACTTCCAGCTGGCTGAGTTCTAGTCTGGGTCATTTTACATAGTGTGGGGGGTGGGGAACTCCCAAACCATCACACTTGCACACTGCCAAGCTAAAGAAGCACTTGCAATGAAACATGGTACAGCCTGGGGGTTATAACAGACAAACAATTCAGTATGAGCAGTGTGCCCAAGTGGCAAGGAAAGTCAGTGGCATCCTGGCTTGGATTAGAAGTGCTGTGTCCAGCAAGGATAGGGAAGTGATTGTCCCCTTGTACAATGCTCTGCTGAGGTCGTACCTCAAGTATTGTGTTCAGCTTTGGGCACCCCATTACAAGAAGGATGTGAAGGTGCTGGAGTGAGTGCAGAGGAGGGTATGGAAGCTGGGGAAGGGTCTAGAGAATATATCTTATGAAGAGCACCTAAGAGAGCTGGAGATAGTTTGAAAAAGAGGAGGCTGAGGACACCTTATGACTGTCTACAGCAACCTGAAAGAGTTTGGTGCTGGTCTCTTCTCACAGGTAATTAGCGACAGAACAAGAGGGAATGGCCTCAAGTTGCAACTGGGTAGGTTTAGATTGGACATTAGGAAACATTTTTTTCCCAGCAAGAGTGGTCAGGTATTGGAATGAGCTGCTCAGGGAGGTGGTGGAGTCACCAAACCTGGATGTCATTTGAATGTGGTGCTTGAGGATATGGTTTAAGGGTGAACTTTGTAGAGTAGGGATATTGGTTGGACTTGAAGATCTGAGGGTATTTTCCAACCAGAACGTTTCTGTGATATTCCTATTTACTTGGCATAGTTAATGTCACTTAACATTAAAAATCTCAGGAAGTATCTGCAAATTAAGGAGTATATTTCACTGAAGGCTTGCATATGAAAATCAACAAAGTCCTAAAATTCATTATCACTAACTTATACAATACATTTCTATGGTTTTTACCTGTTCATTATTTCAGAATCTGTATCTATTGAAAGTAGTTTAAGGAACTGCAAAGGACCTGATATTTTAAAGTGTTTTAAGTGAAACTGCAGCTACAAAGATTTTTTTAAAGAAGAGGTTGCTAAAGACCCATGTTTCTACTGCCTACAGTGCCCCAACTGCCTTTCTCAGGAGAAAGTATTAATTATCTAAATTATTATGCATAACTAATTCCTTGATATAATATTATTATATGTACCTATAAACTAAGGCAAAAAAATTGGTGTTGGTTTACATTTTCACCATGAAAATTCAGACTCAGAAAATGTTAGTCTAGATAGGCAAAATCCCAAGCACAAGTACAGGTTGGGTGGTGAATGGCTGAGAGCAGTCCAGAGGAAAAGGACCTGGGGGTCTGGGTTGATGAAAACCTCAACATGAGCCTGCAGTGTGAGTGCAGCCCAGACAGCAACAGAGTGCTGGGCTGCAGCAAGAGCAGTGTGGGGCAAGGGAGGGGATTCTGCCCCTTTGCTCTGCTCTCATCAGACCCCACCTGGAGTCCTGTGTGCAGTTCTGGAGTCCTCAGCACAGGAAGGACATGGAAGTGTTGGAGCAGGTCCAGAGAAAGCCAGGAAGATGCTCAGAGGGTTGCAGCAGCTCTGCTACGAGGACAGGCTACAAGAGTTGAACCTCTGCAGCCTGGAGAACAGAAGGCTTCCAGGAGACCCGATAGTAGCCTTCCAGTATCTGAAGGGGGCCTACAGGAAGGCTGGGGAGGGACTACTGACAAGGTCTTGTAATGACAGGACAAGGGGCAATGGGGCAGAGGGAAGATTTAGACTGCATCTTAGGAGGAAGTTGTTTGCAGTGAGGGTGGTGAGACACTGGCACAGGTTGCCCAGGGAGGCTGTGGCTGCTCCCTCCCTGGAGGTGTTCAAGGCCAGGTTGGAGGAGCGCCTGAGTGCCCTGTACTAGTGGGAGGTGTCCCTGCCTATGGCAGGTGGTTGGAACTAGATGATCCTTGAGGTCCCTTCTAACCTAAATCATTCTATGATTCTATGTGTCTAGTCAAAATTAGCCTCAATACATGCCTCATAGTAGTTGTACTGGCAAACCTGGTAAGATTGAGGGACAGCAACGGTCTCTTCTTTTGTTTTTCTTGAAACACTGTTTTGGAATCATACTTCCCTAATTTTCATTTTGCCTGTATTGTTTTGGAATTTCAATTTGGATGTCTTTTCCGTTTTTGCTGTCTAATGACTCCCCAAGCCCATATGTGTGACGGTTGTGTTCTCAGTGGCCTTTGCCTTGTGTATTTGTATAGCAACTAGCACAACAAAGCCTTGCTCAGGGCACCCAGGCACTGCTGTGACAAAAAATAAGCATGTATTTTTTCAGGCCAGTGTCCAGGAAATGACTGCATGTGGGGTTCAAACAACAAAGTTTATTAGAACGGAATCAGAATCTCATTTATGAGAAGCTGTGAGCCTAGACCATGGCTAACCTGAATGGATAGGAACATATGCACCATCTTACAAGCAAGATCTGCTTGAACTCATAGAACATGAACAATCAGTACCTAGCAAGTTAGTTTTGAAAATTATTTACCTGTGGTTTAATACCTACCAAGTTTTCTGCTCTCTGCATTTGCTGTGAGTCTACTTTTAAAAATAATTTTTTTTAAAAAAAGGCACAAAAAATAATCATAGAATCACAGAATGGTAAGGTTGGAAGGGACCTCAAGGATCATCTAGTTCCAAGCCCCTGCCATAGGCAGGGACACCTCCCACTAGTACAGGGCACTCAAGGCCTCATCCAATTTGGCCTTGAACACGTCCAGAGAAGGAGCAGCCACTACCTCCCTGGGCAACCTGTGCCAGTGCCTCGCCACCCTCACTGCAAACAACTTCCTCCTAACATCCAGTCTAAATTTCCCTTCTGTCAGTTTAAACCCATTTAAACCCTAGTCATGTCATTGCAAGACCTTGTAAATAATCCCTCCCCAGCCTTCCTGTAGGCCCCCTTCGGATACTGGAAGTCTACTATCAGGTCTCCTGGAAGACTTCTCCAGGCTGCAGAGCCCCAACTCTCTAAATCTGTCCTCATAGGAGAGCTGCTGCAGCCCTCTGATCATCTTTGTGGCCTCCTCTGGACCCGCTCCAACACTTCCATGTCCTTGGAGTGGGTCCAGAGGAGGTCATGAGGATGCTCAGAGGGTTGCAGTAGTTCTGCTATGAGGATAGGCTGAGAGAGTTGGGGCTCTTCAGCCTGGAGAAGAGAAGGTTTCCAGGAGACCTGATAGTAGATAATCAAAAGAATGTACATAAAAGCATGAACACAACTAATGTAAGGCATGCATGTAACTTCTAATAGTACGAAACAATTATAATTACCTAATTAATTAACTTTATTATATTTTAAACCACTCACTGTATTGGTTACTTTAAAAATAATCTGACAAGCTGCTTGCTGTCATCTTTTTCTATTTCTATCTTATACCTGCTTTCAAACATCACGCAGCTAATAACATACTGTCAGTCACTCATGCTGCCACTCACATGACACAGGCCAAAGACCTGCACAGCCTCCCCAGCATAACTTCTGAGCTGAATTACATCGAAAGTATCTTCCATTTAGTTACTAAAAAGCCACACTTTTTAATCACAGGTCAGTGAAGGACAAAAACTTCTCATCAGAAATTAAATACCTATGAAAAGCATGCCTGCATTCTGGTTGTCACATAATGGAAAGAATCAAAAAAAGCATCTGATTCTTATAATTGTGTATTTTCCAGTCCTGTGGTAGCTCAGTCTCTATGAAATGTCAACCAATGCTACAGGGCAAAGCCAGCAGAGAACATGAGGAATGGGTAATTTCAAATGAAAATGTGTGCTTCTGGCTTTACACTCTGAGCATTCTACCACATCAGAAGAGGTCTGCAGAATTATTGCTTTTGCAAATAAGAGATTTAAAATCCAAACCACATCAGAAGCATGAATTTGTCTTAGCAATGAGGAAAGCATTTGTCACCCACTTGTTCCTCTGTATTTTCGGTACCTACTTTTACAACATTTTGCACAAGCTAGAAAAACCTACTGTGAATTAATGCTGAGGTATAAAAAGGTGTATTAGAGGACATACAATAAAGTGTAATTTCATAGAGGAGTTTTGAGAAGTTACTTTTCTAATATATTCTGATTTTCCTTCCCCTGAACAGCAGCAAAAAATAGGAAAATGAATGTATAAAGGAGATAATACATTCCAACCTAAGAAGCAGGAGGTTTATTATTCTTCCAATACTTCTGTCACTGAGGCACTGGGTAAAAATTCAAGGACACAAAATAACAAACACTTATTACTAATTTTAAAAATATGAAGGTATACACAAAGTATAATATTGCATTTGAATAGATACAGAAGAGACTGTACTAGACTTTACTGGATGCATGCGATCTGGTTTTGTTTACAAGAAGAAAATGACATTAATTGTTTCAGGGCTATAAACAATCAAAGAGAAACAGGAGAAACTGTTGAATGTCTCCACTAAAATGAATATGAAACAACTGCAAAATCTTTACCAACAAAAAAGAAAAAATAATTTGTCCTACAAGAAGAATAAAGCACACAAATAATTTTCAATACTGAAGTCTTTTGTTAGGATGTTATTAGGGCTACATTAATCCCTTCGACTAGGTAGACAGTTTGTTCAAGAAACATTATGGGAAAATAATGAAATTAATTCCTTGAATAACAGTTCAGAAAACAACTTAGCAGGTTCAATCTGGAGCAATAAATGGATAATTAGGATTCATGCTTTCATATCCAGGAGCTTGTGGTTGCTCTCTCCCTGGAGGTGTTTAAGGCCAGGTTGGAGGAGGCCTTGAATAACCTGTACTAGTGGGAGGTGTCCCTGCCTATGGCAGGGGGTTGGAACTAGATGATCCTTGAGGTCACTTCCAACCTTACCACTCTATGATCACTCTGCTTACCAAGCCACTAACAAGTAGTTTATTCTCTGCCTCTCAAATAAGCTGGAGTTCACATAGCTGAACAAATTCATGCTGCTAGGCCATGGAAAGACCCTGCACTTCTGGGAATTTTAGGATATTTTATTCGAACTACAGTCCTATTAGACAAAAGACTTACCTTGATACCTCTCACTCCAGAAAGCTGTTGGTGTAGAAGAGCAGTGGTTCTAACTTGTCTCAGTTGCATGAGATTAAGTCAGACACGTAGAAGACCAAGTTCACAGCAGTTATCTATACAGGAAGAAAAAAAAAACAACATCAAATATAACAGAGGTTCTTCCCTCCCTCTACTCTGCCCTAATGAGTCCACACCTGGAAAACTGTGTCCAGCTTTGAGCTCCCCAGTTCAAGAGAGACAGAGACCTGCTGGAGAGAGTCCAGCAGAGAGCCACGAGGGTGACTGGGGGACCTGAGTATCTCCTCTACAAAGAGAGGCTGAGAGCCCTGGGGCTATTTAGTTTGGAGAAGAGAAGTCTCAGAGGAGATCTGATCAATGTGTACAAATATCTGAGGGGTGGGTGTCAAGTGGAGGGGGCCAAGCTCTTTTCGGTGGTCAGCAGCAATAAGACAAGGAGCAACAGCTAGAAATAGGAACAGAGAAGGTTTCACCTCAACACGAGTAACTTCTCTACAATGAGGGTGACAGAGCCCTGGGACAGGCCACCCAGAGGGGTTATGGAGCCTCCTTCTCTGGAGACTTTACAAAGCTGCCTGGATGCATTCCTGTGCAAACTACCCTGGGTGATCCTGCCTTGGTAGGAGGGTTGGACTGGGTGACCTCTGGAGGTCCCTTCCAATCTCTAACATTCTGGGATTCTCTGATACCTGAGGAAATTAGTCCATGTTTTCTTTTGTCTTTTGGACAAGGCCTGTGCTAAAATTATTCACATTTTTCACATGAAGATTAAACTTTTGTAAGATTTTCTGCTATCTAGAAGCTGAAGACAGTAAATGGGTTGTTGTGTTTTACAAAGGATAATTCTGTTTGTGGTTGTACCAGTAAGCTTTCTCATTTTTAGGTTAAAGTTTTACATGCAGATCTAAGGGATCTTTTTGTAGCTTATGAGATAATACCTGAGGTTAAGAAGATCTGAAGCATGTAATAAGAACAAGTTGCTGAAAGAACTGCTTTTGTCTAGAGACTCGAGTTGTCAATCCTCTAAGCATGCTGTAAAGCTCATCTTTTCCCACTCTATTTGGGCTGTGAAAGTAAATATATTTATGCTCTCTGGTTACTCCAATTATGTTGTAATTATTAATACATAGGTAAGGCAGATGAATGCAGATACAGTGGGGAAACACAGATACAGAAACAGAATTTTATGGTCTAGGCACTAGGTAACAAGTTTCACAATCTGTTTTCTAGAAAGACAGATGTGAGATCATTTTTCCACTCATAACAATTTTGCAAGCAGTGGAAGAAATATTTCAGAAGCTGAAAGGAAATACCCACTAAACTACAAAACCATTTCTGTATACCAGTTAAGTTCACTGACTTCTAAAGCACTGGAACACTGTTTGAGGTACCATTAGAGTGGATTTGTATTTAGACAGAGAAAGTAGAGAGCAGTCAAAATCAAAGAGTTATGAACCTAAGCGGTTCTTGAATCTGTGGTTGGAAACCTTTAAAGAAAATAAATCATAGAATGGTAAGGTTGGAAGGGACCTCAAGGATCATCCAGTTCCAACCACCTGCCATAGGCAGGGACACCTCCCACTAGTACAGGGCACTCAAGGTCTCCTCCAACCTGGCCTTGAACACCTCCAGGGAGGGAGCAGCCACAACCTCCTTGGGCAACCTGTGCCAGTGTCTCACCACCCTCACTGCAAAGAATTTCCTCCTAACATCCAGTCTAAATCTCCCCCCTGCCAGTTCAAACCCATTGCCCCTTGTCCTGTCATTGTAAGACCTTGTCAACAGTCCCTCCCCAGCCTTCCTGTAGGTTCCCTTCAGATACTGGAAGGTAATTTGCTGTTTTAATTTAACGCCTGTAGCCTGTAAAAGCACAGTATACTGTTACATATTTCAACATGTGCAACTGTAGCTGATCACAACTGACCACATATATGAACCAAAAGAATTTTTATTGGGTTAACCTGATCAAGACCACTAGGATTCTGTATTTTTAATGTAAATTATTTACATGTTTCTATTATTAGATCATCAATGAGAAATATGTTGCAGAAAGGACAAGACATTCTTACACTACAGAAAATTAATGATGCATTGTGCCACTCAATTGGAAGTTTCCAGAGCAAAAATAGATAAAATGATTGCTATTATTTACTTAAAAATGCAAAAGTTGAAAATTTACCAGTAACTACAATATCATAAGTATGAACACATCCCCAGAGCATAATCTCAGAAAATGACATTTTCTTCTAATTTTATCTAAAATCATAGAATCATAGAATGGTAAGGTTGGAAGGGACCTCAAGGATCATCTAGTTCCAACCCTCTGCCATACACCTCCCACTAGTACAGGTCACTCAAGGCCTCCTCCAAGAGGAGGACCTCAAGGATCATCTAGTTCCAACCTCCTGCCATACACCTCCCACTAGTACAGCTCACTCAAGGCCTCCTCCAACCTGGCCTTGAACACCTCCAGGAAGAGAGCAGCCACAACCTCCCTGGGCAACCTGTGCCAGTGCCTCACCACCCTCACTGCGAAGAACTTCCTCCTAACATCCAGTCTAAATCTCCCCTCTGCCAGTTCAAGCCCATTGCCCCTTGTCCTGGCATTGCAAGACCTTGTAAATAGTCCCTCCTCAGCCTTCCTGTAGGCCCCTTTAAGATAGTGGAAGGCTACTCTAAGGTCTCCTGGAAGCCTTCTCTTCTCCAGGCTGCAGAGCCCCAACTCTCTCAGCCTGCCCTTATAGCAGAGCTGCTGCAGCCCTCTGATCATCTTTGTGGCCCTCCTCCAGATCCACTCCAACACTTCAATGTCCTTCCTGTGCTGAGGGCTCCAGAACTGCACACAGGACTCCAGGTGGGATCTGATGAGAGCAAAATGCCTAAACTCTTGGGGTTATACTTTTGTATATGTTTGGAGGTTTTCTGGGCTCTGAAAACTGAAATCCAACATTTCTTACTGAATTGCTAGAGAACTAAACTTTTTCTTTGAGTATCAGATACAGAAGAGTACAAGTACCTGTTTAAGTGATTCTTAAAGTTTTATTCTTTACAATTGCTTGCACGTTAGGACTTCTGAACTCTATGACCCAGTGGAAAACGCAATAGAACAAAGAAAACAAAAAGCAAGTACTCTCCTCAGTAGTAAGCTCCCTCCCAGGTATCTTATTTCATATTCTAAAAGGTTAAATTAAATAGGAGGTACCTCTAAGGTCAGATAGTTCTTCTGGCTTTCAGAAATTGTTACAGGAAATGACAAGACATACATATGGGGGTGGGGGAAATATTATTAATTTCTTTTCTTCATTTAATTTTTCAACTCAGTTGCATTTTGTGGACTCCTGTGGCAGTCCCAAAGAAATCATGTACACCCCAGCCTTCAGGAATATGGGTTTGAAGAAAAAATCGTACAAGAGATAGCATTAATAACATCAAATCTCTTTTCCTGCATTTCAGTTAGTTGCTCTAGAATATCCTGATGCCAAAACAGGCTGAGAGAGTTGGGGCTCTTCAGACTGGAGAAGAGAAGGCTTCAAGGGGACCTGATAGTAGCCTTCCAGTATCTGAAGGGGGCCTACAGGAAGGCTGGGGAAGGATTATTTACAAGGTCCTGCAATGACAGGACAAGGGGCAATGGGTTTAAACTGGCAGAGGGGAGATTTAGACTGGATGTTAGGAGGAAGTTCTTTACAGTGAGGGTGGTGAGACACTGGCACAGGTTGCCCAGGGAGGTCCTGGATGCTCCCTCCTTGGAGGTGTTCAAGGCCAGATTGGATGAGGCCTTGAGTAACCTGTACTAGTGGGAGGTGTCCCTGCCTATGGCAGGGGGTTGGAACTAGATGATTCTTGAGGTCCCTTCCAACCTTACCATTCTATGATTCTATGATTCAAATGGTTTGATAAACCCTTCCAGAATGTCTTCCACAATTCCCTAACTGGTCAGACAGTTACACTAAAGCCTCTACATTTTTTTAATTCAGAGAGGTGATAACTGAGCTTATGTGGGTGGCAACTGGACACATGTTTTCCATTTGGTATCTAGGAAAGACATGCCATATTTAAAACAAATTCATTCATGGCAACTGTAGTATACTATAAGTTTGGTCACTTTTATGTTGATTGTGGCTTTAAAGGAAATTCTGTTCAGAGAAGTGAATGTAATTGCAACATAGATTTCTACTTTTAGCACCTTTCAACTACTTCTGTTTAGTTCATAAATGCCTTAAAGTCCATAAGCTCTGACAGCACCGTTGGCATTTTCTGCTTACGCATCATTATCAAATAAAAAAAGATCCTGCAGTGTAGCCTTTTGTCACAGCAGGCAAAATTATATTATTGGTTACACTGCACAACTTACTGTATTCTCATTACACAGGAATATATCCTCCTCCTCCTCCTGAAAAAGCTACCTTCAAACAGCACTGATAGAAAAAGAAATCTATTTTAAAACGTTATTTTGTATTTGACACATTTAAATACATACAAGAAAATCTGTTATGAGGACACTATTTGCAAAGTCATCACTTAGAGGGAAATAAAGTATGCAACATCCTGAATGCCAGAGAATTATTATTACCTTTAAAAAAAACAAAACAAAAATGTGTTATGTGTTGGTGGTGAGGGATGTGATTTCGTTCACGAAACGAGGTGAACACATAGAAAGTTCTATGGTGAAGCATAGAACTTTCTTTGGGTGAAGCAATATATGAAACAAATGTCACATATTTATTGTGTTGGTTTATAAAGTAAAAGAAAGGAAAAGGGGAGGGAGGGGGAAAGTACCCTTAAAAGTACCCTTACAGACTAAAATTTTGCTGACTACTTTCTGGTATGCAGCAGTGCAAGCCTACAAGTTTTTAATACAAGTTTTACCCGCAGCAACAAAGATGCGAAAGAAAGCAAAAGCAAATTTAGCTTCCTTGCCTGTTTTTCAGGATGCAAGTTTTCAATAACATCCCACAGCCCAGACTGAAGTTCAGGTCCTCCATAGCAGACGAAACAACTGTTCACTTTACTCTGAGTGACCTCTGCTGGTAAAAGTGACTTACAGACACACACACACCCCAGCGCCGCCAGAAGCACGTTTGCGGCTGCCATGTACACATAAGCACACTCATACTCATTTTTCTTTACATCGGGTAGCTGGAAGCACAAAATTAAGATGTTTGCCTGTTCAGTTGGTGTACAAGAAGCGCTGACAAAATCTGTCGAGGGGCTCATCTTTTCTCTTGTAGTCTTTTAAAGCACCATGCTGTTAGAACTTTGTTTAGAGGCAGCATATTTGAAGTGGCAGCTACTGAAGAGCTGGTGGCATATAACGCATAAGCCTGGGTTTACTTTTGCACATAGGTCTGAAGTAATATTGTGGTACAGAACAGTTTCTTCCATTTGCCTTTCTGGAAGGCACATCTGAATCTGGAATGTTGTCAATGACATGGACAGAGGAATCAGTGCACCCTCAGCAAGTCTGCTAATGACACCAAGCTGTGTGGCACAGTCGACTTGCTAGAGGGCAGGGATCCATCCAGAGGGACCTGCACAGGCTGCAGAGGTGGGCCCAGGCCAACCTCATGAAATTCAACAAAGCCAAGTGTAAGGTCCTGCACCTGGGTAGGCACAATCCCAAGCACAACTCCAGGCTCGGTGGTGAATGGCTGAGAGCAGCTCTCAGGAGAAGGCCCTGGGTGTCTGGGTTGATGAAAAGCCTGTCACAGGGCACAAGTGAACAGAGGCTGGCCAACTTCCTGTGCTGTAGCATACATCCATTGCTCCTTGTCCTGTCACAGGGCACAAGTGAGCAGAGGCTGGCCAACTTACTGTGCTGTAGCATACATCCATTGCTCCTTGTCCTGTCACAGGGCACAAGTGAGCAGAGGCTGGCCAATTTCCTGTGCTGTAGCATACATCCATTGCTCCTTGTCCTGTCACAGGGCACAAGTGAGCAAAAGCTGTCCCTTCCTGACACTTGGCCCTCATACACTTATTAGATTAATGCATATCTTTAAAGAAAAGTGATTAGAACCAGAAGATCATTCTAATCCACCAGAACAGAAGACAACTAAACTGTATTCATTTGCAATGCGATGTTTGCACCATAAACATATTCACATACTATAAGATTAGAAGAGCTGAGAAAACACATCAAAGTGCTAAGAACAGGTACCCCAATGGCCATCAGTTTTGGCATCTATCAGTAAATATCTCTCATGTAACATGAAAAAACAGCTTTACAGAAGCAAAACATTTTTCAGTGTTTTTCATAATGTTACCAATACCTAAACTTCACAAAAGTGTCACAGCTGATGTACTCTAAAGAGTTTAGACCAAGAAAATTATTACAATTCATGACTGCTGATCACTGCAATATTCTATCTATCTTATTTAACAATGTCCATGGAAGAAAAAAAAAAGAGAGAGAGAGAGAAATGTATTAGGTCTCTACTTCAGCAAATACTGAAATCTATTTATATGCAAATAAGCTATCCATTATTAGTATGAGAAGAGACAAAGGCATAAAGAAAGAAATAAATTATCACCAGGAACCCTTAATGAAATCTATTTCAAAACACAACGTTTTACAAGAGGCCTCACTCATGTAATATTTGTTCAAGGCTAGAAGAGAATTGGTGATTTCTGCACTTAGATGAGAACTGATACCACATTATTTCCCATGCCAATTTCTTCTATGAAATTCATTTATCCTTCCCCAGAAACAACTTGATAATTGTAAATCTACTATTTCCTAATAAAGAGGTGTATTGTCATACTACAATGCAATTTTATGCTAATTTTCAAAATGGTAATTTAAAAATATTTCTTTTTTTAATTTAATTATAAGGATGGGGTGGGGAAGTATGAAGATTGTACATTTTTATTCTAATAATATAAATCAAAGAACAAGGCAATCTCTGATAACATTTTATGGCTAAAAATCCCAGCTTGAATTTGGCTCCTGCTTTTTGGTTGGTTGTTGGTTTGTTTTGTTTTGTTTTAAACAAACAAAAAACCCCAAACAAACACCAACCAACCAACCAAAAACCCCACACCACTCTTCCTTCCTATAAATAAGATGACAGTAGTCTAAAACCTGTTTCACTGAAATGAAAAGTGTCAGACAACTCAACTGAAACACACAGCAAATACCACACAAAGAAAAGCAGGGAATAATTTAATGCATTTAGTGCCTTGAATAGCTGAAGGCAAGCTCAGATGCCAGCATTCTAAATAACACTTACACTTCCAAGTCCATAATTATTTTCCTTCTCAGAAAAGTAGCTCATGTCAACCATACTTAAGGGGAGGAAGTTAAGGCACAGAAAGTTTGACGCTGCACTGTGGTATCTTCAGAAAGGCAGATTAAAATATCTGTTCTTATCCCAGATTTTCAGCCAACTACCCAAAAACCCACTCTCTGAATACATAATTTAAAATAAATCCTTTCTGTGTCAGGAACCTCATCTAGCAGAACTAGATAATTGCCCTCTCTACTACTTTTAGTCCCAGTTTCAAGAGAAGAATACCTCTTGGTATGGCTACCTTTGCAGCCGTAAGAGAGGTTTGCTGCATGTATGAGATGAAAGCAGATTAAGCAGGATGTAATTTATGCTGGCTTGATTTGAAGCCAAACAAAAGCAGACTAAATTAATAAAGAGTGACTATGTGTAAGTATTCCATAAGACTACTAATACATACCCAGTAAAAACATTTAAGCACATTCTGGTGTAGGTATTCTATGAGATTACTAATACATAGTGAGTAATAACACATAAACTCAATCTGATATAAGTATTCTATAAGATTACCAATATATAGCCAGTAACAACATATAACCTGTCCTAGTGGGAGGTGTCCCTGCCTATGGCAGGGGGTTGGAACTAGATGATCCTTGAGGTCCCTTCCAACCTTACCATTATATGATTCTATAAACACATTCTGATGTAAGTATTCCATAAGACTACTAATACATACCCAGTAAAAACACTCAAGCACATTCTGGTGCAGGTATTCTATGAGATTACTAATACACACTGAGTAACAACACATAAACACATTCTGATGTAAGTATTCTATAAGATTACTAATATATAGCCAGTAACAACATACAAACACATTATGATGTAAGTATCCTATAAGATAACTAATATATAGCCAGTAACAACATACAAACACATTATGATGTAAGTATTCTATAAGATTACTAATATATAGCCAGTAACAGCATACAAACACATTATGATGTAAGTATCCTATAAGATTACTAATATATAGCCAGTAACAACGTATTACCCGTGGGAGGTGTCCCTGCCTACGGCAGGGGTTTGGAACTAGATGATCCTTGAGGTCACTTCCAACCTTACCATTCTATGATTCTATGAACACATTCTGATGTAAGTACTCTGTAAGATTATTAATACATGATCAGTAACAACACATAAACACATTCTGATGCAAGTATTCTATAAGATTACTAATATATAACCAGTAACAACATATAAGCACATTCTGTTGCAAGTACTCTGTAAGATTACTGATACATAACCAGTAACAACACACAGATACATTCTAGTATACCTGAACAAGCGTTGTACTGGTTTGAGGCTAATAATAGAGAAAATTACACTATAGGCTGTGAAAGGAAAGCATCATGATGTCTACTTCACTCATACGCTTGCTGGAGAATTGTTTGGGAACAATAATCAAAACATATAGATAGGTCAGTCTCTGTCTGTCTCTTGCTGGAACAGTAGCTGCTGGGGCAGTCTAGCAGCTTCTGGCTCTGGCTCCTCTGCTGATTAATCCTCACTAACCACTTTTCTTCTAACCTCCCTGGCCGATCCTCCTAATTTACCTTGCATGTAAGGCAAACCTTGGGGTAAGGTACAGGGGTGGGGAGAAAGTGGAAGGGTGGTTGGGAGCCCCTCCTGGGGTCTCTGATTTCTGGGAGGGGAGTTGTGTTGCTGTATTACCTTTTACTTGTCTATTTCTGTAAATATTCTGTCTATAGTGTATATATCGGCTGTACATTGTGCTGTGCTGTAAATAGAGCTTTATCACTTAACTTCCATCTAGCTGAGTTCTAGTCTGGGTCATTTTACAAAGTGTGGGGAGGCGGGGAACTCCCAAACCATCACAAACATATATAAGCATCATGAATGCACGCAGCCAGGTGGAGGTTTGTGGTGTCACTGCAAACCAGACAACTGGAAAACCTGTGCCAAGCAGTTAACAACGGGCATGTAACAGGCAGGCAATGTGCATGGTGGTGCAAGGACAAGTCCTAGTCCCAAAAATAAAGTGAAATGAACTGCCTGGTACAGATGAAAAGTTCTTCTTTTTCTTTTAAAGGGCAGGTGAGGAACATAAAATGATGATTAGTGTTTAAAAATGGGGAAGAAAAGGTCACCCTCTTTGGTTTCACTGCCCCTTATCAAAGAGGGCTGGAGCCTGGTTTCTCAGCCTCAGTGACTGAGACCACTACAGACCACAGCCCCCAGCACTAATGATGCAGTCATCTGCTATGTGGGGCCCTACCTGCACAGCTAATGTGGGATATGATCGTTAAGGACCATCTGCTTGAATACTTAGTGATAATGATCAATAATGAGTAAGAGCTGACCATTAACACAGATCCTATTGCTAATGAAGGTCAGGCAAGCAAGGGGGTGCTCTGAAATTTGAGGCTGATCTGATTCATCCATCTTCCAAACACACCCACTGCAATGACCTCATGCTCCTTAGGTACAGATAGACACTTGCTCAGTTGCAACAGTGCACTCCTGCCCCGGATTAGATTGAGGAGAGAATGAATATGAGCCAGCAGTGTGCACAGGTGACCAAGAAGACCAACAGCAACCTGGTCTGTGTTAGAAATAGCATGGCCAGCAGGAACAGGGAGGCGATTGCCCCTCTGTACTCAGCATTCGTGAGGCTGCATCTTGAGTGCTGTGTTCAGTGTTCAGCACTGCAGTACAGAAAGGACATTGAGGCACTGGAGCAGGTACAGAGAAGGGAGACTGAACTAGTGAGGGGCCTGAAGAACAAGGGCTGTGAGGAGCAGCTGAGGGAGCTGGGGCTGCTGAGTCTACAGAAAATGAGGTTGAGGGGAGACCCTATCACTCTTTACAGCTATGTGAAAGGAGGTTGTAGAGAGTTAGGTACTGGTCCCTTCTCACATGTAACTAATGATAGAATGAGAGGGAACAGCCTCAAGCTGCACCAGGGAAGATTTAGGATGGACATTGAGAAAAATATTTCATGGAAAGGGTTGTCTACCACTAGAAAAGGCTGCCCAGGGAGGTGGTTGATTTGTCATCTCTGGATAGCTTTTAAACAAGCCATCTAGATCTGATACTTGGGGACATGGTGCAGTGACAGACTTAGTGGAGTGGCCAGAATGGCTGGACCTGATGATCTTGGAGGTCCTTTTTGGCCTGGATGATTCTGTGATTCAAATATAAGAAATGATACCTACTAAACTGTTGGAGCGGGTCCAGAGGAGGCCACGAAGATGACCAGAAGGCTGGAGCAGCTCTGCTATGAGGACAGGTTGAGAGAGTTGGGGCTCTGCAGCCTGGAGAAGAGAAGGCTTCCAGGAGTCCTTAGAGTAGCCTTCCAGTATCTGAAGGGGGCCTACAGGAAGGCTGGGGAGGTATTATTTACAGGGTCCTGCAATGACAGGACAAGGGGCAATGGGTTTAAACTGGCAGAGGGGAGATTTAGACTGGATGTTAGGAGGAAGTTCTTTGCAGTGAGGGTGGTGAGACACTGGCAGAGGTTGCCCAGGGAGGTTGTGGCTGCTCCCTCCCTGGAGATGTTCAAGGCCAGGTTGGATGAGGCCTTGAGTGAGCTGTGCTAGTGGGACATGTCCCTGCCTATGGCAGGAGATTGGAACTGGATGATCCTTGAGGTCCCTTCCAACTCTACCATTCTATGATTCCATATGAAATTATTGAAAGTTGCTAGACACACTGCAAGTAGAATATCTCAATGTCCATTTATTTCTGTGAAGTTATTAAAAGTTTTTTTAAACTCAAGCAACATAATATTCTTTGAGCATCTATTTTTCCTCTATCACAATCCTTCACTTCCAAAATAAAATTTATTATTAAACAGGTTTATTATATTGTTACTGAGCTTCTTCTGGATCTTGCTAAGTAATTTCAGACACATTCATATCCTTAATGGCAGATGAGTTCTAACAAAGGACAGCCAACTCAGTAGCTACCGTCTTTTAAGAAGGACTTTAAGAAATGTGGTTTCACTGTCAAATCTTATAATTTATGAATTCATAGAGACACCTTAAAATGGAGCACTTGCCAATAATGATTTCAGCCAAATTTTGAACTCTCTCTACCTCTGCTTCCAGTATCGGTGGTACAAAAAGAACAAAAGACCAAGAAAATTTCCTTAATGGGTATAATAAATCAAAACTACATCAGTAAGAAGCAATTATAGCATATTTAACATCATAGCACTCACACCACTCAAGTCAATCTCTAAATTATGTGTTAATTTCCATTCAAGTGGTATTAGGAAAAAAACCCTAAAGATTTCCCCCAATGCACCTTTTCTTTGACCTCATCATTGATCAAATTACCCCATATTCCCTCAAAACCTTTTGACTACTGACACTATTAGAAAGGCCACAGCTATTTAACTTGCTGCTCTTGAAATCTGCCAACAATAGCATTCATAACATTACTGGAAGGATGTATTTTTCAAAGTCCCTTTATGCCTCAAACTAATGTCATACCTTCCTGCTGCTTAGAACCTACAAGCTGCACAATACCAATTACTTTTTGAGCACTAATCTTAAGCTCTGCATATAAGGTTAAGGGGGAAGAAGGGAGGGAATGTAGTTCTGAATATTTCAGTCCTTTTAGATAGACTTGAGATTCACATTAGTATATTAGCATGTAATACAGAATGGCATGTTAAAGAAGTACCTATTTCAAGTTTCCTCAGAATAGGAAAATCATAGTTATAGAAGCATTCCATCACAAATTAAGCAGAACTTCCCATCATGACAGTCTCCTCAAAGATGATGACTATAGAAAAATACTGAACATGCCAAACTTTTACATTAAGAAACCAACAGTGATGTGCTCAAAAATATACACAACTACTCACCTTTTGTCCCTCTCCCACCCTAAAGAAATCTATGCAGGTTTTAACACACAGAGCACAGCAGTTAAACATGCAAACAGAACACAAGCTGTAGTAATTTAACAATTAAAACCATATTAACATGTTTAATATCCTCTCTTATAGTTCCCACTATAGATTCATAGAATGGTAAGGTTGAAAGGGACCTTGAGGATCATCTAGTTCCAACTCCTTGCCATAAGCAGAGACACCTCCCACTAGCACAGGTTACTCAAGGCCTCCTCCAACCTGGCCTTGAACACCTCCAGGGAGGGAGCAGCCACAACCTCCCTGGGTAACTTGTGCCAGTGCCTCACCACCCTCACTGGAAAGAGGGTGAAGCACAAAGAAGAAAGGACTACATAATTAACATCACAATCATCATTAAACCATTTCTCCATAAACCCTAGGTTAAAAAAAAAAAAAAAAAAAAAAAATAATTTTTTTTACCACAANAAAAAAAAAAAAAAAAAAAAAAAGTTACTTCTTCTACCACAAGGATTCTTACTCCTGCTATCTAGATCAAGAATGATGAGAATCCTGGCAGGCCCCCTAATGGGAATCCCTTTCAGAAATCATTAGTTCATCAAAACCATCCTTAAATTCACTCTCTCATAATACAAAATGTTCTCAAATATACATCTGATTTCACCTGAAAACTTATGCAACATAATCCATCTTCCTACGCTTCAGGGTAGCAAGAGAACTACCATCAACCTGTGCACCAACCTCCCAACCCATGATCACAGTATCACCAGGCCTGGAAGAGACCCCAAAGATCAAGTCCAACCCATCACCACAGACCTCAAGACTAGACCATGGCACCAAGTGCCACGTCCAAACCCACCTTGAACACCTCCAGGGATGCTGACTCCACCACCTCCCTGGGCAGCCCATTCCAGCAGTCAATGACTCTCTCAGGCAAGAACTTTCTCCTCACCTCCAGCCTAAACTTCCCCTGGCACAGCTTGAGACTGTGTCCTCTTGTTCTCGTGCTGCTTGCCTGAGAGAAGAGGGTAACCTTCCCCTGGCTACAACCACCCTTCAGGTAGTTGTAGACAGCAAGAAGGTCCCCCCCTGAGCCTCCTCTTCTGCAGGCTAAACAATCCCAGCTCCCTCAGCCTCTCTCCATAGGGCTTGTGCTCGAGGCCTCTCACCAGCCTCGGTGCCCTTCTCTGGACACATTCAAGCACCTCAATGTCCTTCTTAAATGGAGGGGCCCAGAACTGGACACAGGACTCAAGGTGTGGCCTAAGCAGTGCAGAGTCCAGCGGGTGAATGACCTCCCTGCTCCTGCTGACCACACTATTCCTGATGCAGGTCAGGATGCCATTGGCCTTCTTGGCCACCTGGGCACACTGCTGGCTCATGTTCAGGCGGGTGTCAATCAGCACCCCCAGATCCCTTTCTGTTTGGTTGCTCTCCAGCCACTCCTACCCCAGCCTGTAGCTCTGCATGGGGTTGTTGTGGCCAAAGTGCAGCACCTGGCACTTGGATTTATTGAGCTCCATCCCCTTGGACTCTGTCCATCTGTGCAGGCGGTCGAGGTGTCGCTGCAGAGCCCTTCTGCCCTCCAACCCAGCAACATCAGCTCCCAGCTTGGTGTCCCAGCTTGATGGCACCATGACCTACCAGGAGGACTCATGGGAGCAGGAAAATACATTTGCTACTTAACTCCTAACTATCTTTTAAGGAATAACATATAATATTACAAATAATACACTGGTACAAACCTCAAATACATTGGTTTTCTTATGAAACATACTGAAGAAGAGATTTAAAATAACTGCATCACCAAGCCTTTGAGAAACCTGTGGGACACATTTCCATCATTCACACCAGAAGCTTGTTACTGGTCACTGATTTCCTCCATGAACTAAGTATTATATACTTGCATCAGCTAACTCTAGAATATGCCTACACCAGCATATTAGCAAACACCATAAATCTGGGGTGAAAAACAACATTCACAGTGTGCCCAGAGAGGTTAAAAAAAAATAAAAAAATCCATATTTAATGTGTATAACCCACTATTACCTATGCCTCTGAAATCACAAAATGTCCTTGAATGTATTTACTTATAATAAACTAAGCAGTTCAAAGGCCAATTAAAAAACCCAAAATCTTATATGATTATCACATAGAATTGACACTACTGAACACATTCCTTTTAAATTAAAGAATTATACACTCCTTGTACATAAACTGCAAGATCACCAGCAGTCACTACATCTCAAACAGCACTGACACATGGCATGACAGTGAGAGCTGCATTGCTTTCACCAGGTGTCCTGAATGCATAGTTGAAGACGGAAGCAGGTTGTTGACTATTGCCTTTCCTAAGAAGCAGTCTGTCAGGGCTTCAGCCTGGCACTTGTGCTACAACAGTAAATTTATTTCACAAACTTTTGGGGATAGGCTGTTCAAACCCTTCAGAAAAATATGTATTGCATCTGTTCACTGTATAAAGAGATGGTCCTTTAGCCCAGACATTATTCTTACAGAGCTATAACTTCTTTCTCAAATTACTGTCAGATCCTGCCAGATCTCCTTAAATAATGACCTTTCTATTCCAGTTATACAATTACCTTTCCTCAGTGACATATCTGATATCAGCATGTACAGAGCCAAACACACAGGTCAGCTAAAGACATCCTTCTTGCTACTGACACTGATTTTTGATCCAGTTTGTCACCATTCCTTCATTCAATAGATGCTCTTGAAATGCAGCCCCATTAAAGAAGCATTAATTGATGTAGCTTCATTAATTAAGCACTTCTGAGTGAAGCTAAGCACCACCTTTTCCTACTTCACACAGAAAGGATACTGTCACTCATGCCTTTCACTGACATTTCTGGCCACTGTTTCTGTCAAAAGCCTTTAATCAAAACTTCACAAATTATTTGTAATTTCATCAACTATTCTCTTTAAAAAAATAAATAAAAATTGAAAAGCAGGTTAAAGTTTCATAAACACATACCATGAATTTACACACATTTAGTACTAATCTGGGTTGTTTCTGCTGTGGCTGGTTTGGTTTTTGTTTTTTCATTCCACAGCTTCATCTATATTGCTGCTAGGAACAAGGCTCACCTGATTTGTTTTCACTTTTTGAGGTAAAGTTATTTAATAGTACCTTTTAACAAGCATCTCTCCTGCACCTTGCTACCAAAAAACATCTGTCTGCTATTATGGAGGAACACAGTTGACCCCTTAGAATTAGCTAGATACAGAAATCTAGAAGCACATAAGAAGTAAGCTTGCACATAAAAAGCAAAAGCAGTAGAAATAAACATCCAAATAAATTTTAGAATAATAATACTTCAGACAGGCAGAATTAATTTGTGTCCATTCAAAAGTATTACTATATTTAAAACAGTAACTACAGTTAAACCTGAACAATTACTAATAAGGAAATGTCATACTATTCAAAACAGTGACAGAGCTTTTGCTACAGCACAATTTTTTGAATGCATGTTGACTTCAGAACCATACTACTAAGCGGTGGTGAATGGTGCCAAATCCAGCTGGAGGCTGGGAACTAGCAGTGTGCCCCAGGGATCAATACTGGGCCCCATTCTCTTTAACATCTTCACTGAAGATCTGGACAAGGACATCGAGTCAGTAACCAGCAAATTTGCAGATGACACCAAGCTGGGGGCTGATGTTACTCGGTTGGAGGGCAGAAGGGCTCTGCAGCGGGACCTCAACCACCTGGACAGATGGGCAGAGTCCAAGGGGATGGAGCTCAACAAACCCAGGTGCCAGGTGCTGCACTTCGGCCACAACAACCCCATGCAGAGCTACAGGCTGGGGTGGGAGTGGCTGGAGAGCAACCAAACAGAAAGGGATCTGGGGGTGCTGATTGACACCCGCCTGAACATGAGCCAGCAGTGTGCCCAGGTGGCCAAGAAGGCCGATGGCATCCTGGCCNCTCAGGGGAGACCTTCTTGCTGTCTACAACTACCTGAAGGGTGGTTGTAGCCAGCAGGAGGTTGCTTTCTTCTCTCAGACAACTTACACCAGAACAAGAGGACACAGTCTCAAGCTGTGCCAGGGGAAGTTTAGGCTGGAGGTGAGGAGAAAGTTCTTGCCTGAGAGAGTCATTGACTGCTGGAATGGGCTGCCCAGGGAGGTGGTGGAGTCAGCGTCCCTGGAGGTGTTCAAGGTGCGTTTGGATGTGGCACTTGGTGCCATCATTTAGTCTTGAGGGCTGTGGACTTGATGAGCTTTGAGGTCTCTTCCAACCTTGGTGATACTCTGATACTTCAAAAAACTAGTAAAGGCTACTGTATTACAGAATGAAAGTATAATATTCCCTCCAATAATAATTTGTTTCCAAAAGGTTAAGTTCATTCCTGAAAACACATCATGGAACAAAAACAACACCACCACCACCCACCCACACAAAACACCAAAAACAACCCAAAAGCCAACAAAACAAAAAAGCCACAACTAAACTACTACCAGGAGAAATAAACAGCTTCAGCAAGTCAGATCTTTCCAATAGTTTACCCTTAAGTGTATACAATTTCTTTTTTATCATTAATTTGATGCCTGAATCCATTTTCAAGGCAACTGAAGACATTCCTCTTTAAGCAGGTCTTTAAAAGAATTTTGTTTGGTTTTCTTTTCTTTGGTTTTCCTTAATAAAAAATTTTTCAATCCCTCCAAATTAGTTAAATATCCTTTCTGCAACACCCATTGTTTTGTTTTTTTCTTTTGATTCTGTGAAATGCAGTAGATTTAGGAAACAGTAGCTACATGTTACTACTCTAACAGTGCTTTAGAATACAGAATTGTCAGGGTTGGAAGGGACCTCAAGAATCAGCTAGTTCCAATTCCCCTGCCTTGGGGCAGGGACACCTTCTACTACACCAGGTCACTCAGAGCCACATCCAGCCTAGCCTTAAAAACACCCAGGGATGTGGATTCATCATTTTTGCAGCTCTGTGCTAGACTCTTTCAAGCAGTTCCCTGTGGTCCTCCTTGAACTGAGAAGTCCAGAACTGGACACAATATTCAAGATGCAGCCTCAATAGGGTACATAGGAGGGGAAGAGAACCTCTCTTGACCTACTAACCACACTCTTTCTGATACACCCAGAATGGCATTGGCCCTCTTGGCCACAAGAGCACATTGCTGGCTCACGGTCGACCTTTCATACTTCTTCTCTTTAACTATATTTTGAAATTATTCCCTCCTGACACTCTGTTTTACCAGCCAGTACCTCAGATGTATGGACTCTCACCTCTAACTTAATAGAGCTTGGATTTTTTCTGCAGATTTTAAGAAATCCAAGTATGTGTTCTGCTATGCTTCCCACTAAAGGTCAAGTTTGGATATTTACCGGTCTGTGCATTTAAACTTCTTGCTATTTTTTCATTATCAAGCTGCACATACATTCTGGAAACATTCCCAAATCACAATGGAACTTTAAAATATCTTCACATAACTGTGAAAGGACAATAGGGTAATATATCATAGAATTGCAGAATGAAAAGGTTGGAAGGGACCTCAAAGATCGTCTAGTTCCAACCCCCTGCCATAGGCAGGGACACCTCCCACTAGCACAGCTCACTCAAGGCCTCATCCAACCTGGCCTCAAACACCTCCAGGGAGGGAGCAGCCACAACCTCCATGGGCAACCTCTGCCAGTGCCTCACCACCCTCACTGGAAAGAACTTCCTCCTAACATCCAGTCTAAATCTCCCCTCTGCCAGTTCAAACCCATTGCCCCTTGTCCTGTCATTACAAGACCTTGTCAATAGTCCCTCCCCAGCCTTCCTGTAGGCCTCCTTCAGATATTGGAAGGCTACTCTAAGGTCTCCTGGAAGCCTTCTCTTCTCCAGGCTGTAGAGCCCCAACTCTTGTAGCCTGTCCTCATAGGAGAGCTGCTGCAGCCCTCTGAGTATCTTCATAAAATAGCTTCTCAAAATCAATATAAATCATCTGCTTTTTTTATTTTAATCTGAATACTGCAATTTTTCCTTAAGAAGGTGATTTACATTAACATAGGTACTGGAATCTGAAATGAATACAGATTCCAGAAAACTCTACTGTCTGTGACACTGTTTCATGAAGTCATGTGGGAGTTCACTACTGGGAGGTGTCCCTGCCTATGGAAAGGGGTTGGAACTAGATGATCCTTGAGGTCTCTTCCAACCTTGCCATTCTACGATTCTATGTAGTCCTGAAATCCATTGCAATTAAGAAAAACAGAGATGGCAATGTATTTCTGAAGCTGGTAAAAATCTTTCTTCTATTGACCTTACTACATTCCACGTGACTAAAATAATAAGACATTTATATGTCTTACAATGCTGACATTTTCTATTGTCAATTTAGCAACTTTGCAATCAAATCACAAAGGATCACCTCAATTCTCTTTACAGGTTTTTTTTCACCATGAGGGTGGTGAGACACTGGAACAGGTTGCCCAGGGACGTGGTGGGAGTGAAGGTGTTTAAGACCAGGCTGGATGAAGCTCTAAACAGCCTGATCCAGTGTGAGGTGTCCCTGCCTATGGCAGGAGGGTTGGAACTAGATGAGTCTTCCAACCCTGACTGATTCCATGATTAAAAATAAAGTTTCCAACTAGATTGTAAATGGTTCTTATTAATCAGAAGTAGTGTACATGTACACAATTTTTTTTTTTCTGTACAGCAAAATCAGTTGGTCAGATTATGTAAAGAAAAAAAAAAAGACTGAAAACATGGAAAGTATTCTTTAAGAACTTCTTTCATGTTTTCTTTCCTTTATGGAATTAAAGCTTCTAATGCCACATAACAAACATCTTTGTGATCTTAAGCAATGTCATCCTTTCTCTTCTTTCTTCAGTAGTTCTCATCCTTTCAATACAATATAGAAACATATGTTGGTAACTCCTCTTTTTTGATGTATTCAATAACCTCAAGGTTATTTTTCTCAAAAGAAAATAAAATCACTCCTATGTGCCTTTTGTTCTTTAGTCTTAACTTTGATCTCACATTTAAATTCATCTCAGATAATGTCATCTTGTTACTCTCAGGCTACAGACAGCACTGAGCCTTGCTGCAGTAGCCAGCTGACTACAGGAAGAGGGCTGCACATTTAATGAACTCCTCGTTTCATCTGACAATGCAAATGCATTTTGATGCAACTTCTAGCAATGACTTCAAAATGCTCTCACTGCTGTTTTGAGCAAGGATGGAAAGCTACACACCCACAGACATCACCTTATCTACCAGTAGCAGTACAGAATTTTCAAGACAAAAGTTTTCTAGACTAAATATCCGATTTGCATGGGACATAAATCAACACAATATTTTCTTTGGCATAACATTTTTAATTTGGCAAAGCTTAGAGCTATTTCTAAGTGGTACAAAGTCAAATTAGCAACAACAGAGAAATAGAGTAAAGAAAGGTGCAAGAACAGCATTTCACTGTTCATAGCACTGAAATTCAGATTGAGAGAAAGTTTATTTTGTATGACAGAAAGTGCAAAGAGTAATCCAGAAATAAGTGACTGTGGCTATACAAGGGCAAAATCAATTCAGACTTCAGCATAGCAACCCATATCAGTATAAGCCCATACAACCTGTATGCTTGGAATATAAAAGTTAAAAGCTAGATTTTTGGAAAGCTGGAAGTTGAAAATAGCTGTAGAGCAAAAACCCACAGATAAAAAAAGTAGTGTATACATCAACACACAGTATCACCAAGGTTGGAAGAGACCTCAAAGCTCATCAAGTCCAACTCGATACCACAGACCTCAAGACCAGACCATGGCACCAAGTGCCACATCCAAACACGCCTTGAACACCTCCAGGGACGGTGACTCCACCACCTCCCTGGGCAGCCCATTCCAGCAGTCAATGACTCTCTCAGGCAAGAACTTTCTCCTCACCTCCAGCCTAAACTTCCCCTGGCACAGCTTGAGACTGTGTCCTCTTGTTCTCGTGCTGCTTGCCTGAGAGAAGAAGGTAACCTCCCCCTGGCTACAACCACCCTTCAGGTAGCTGTAGACAGCAAGAAGGTCTCCCCTGAGCCTCCTCTTCTCCAGGCTAAANATGACCTCCCTGCTCCTGCTGACCACACTATTGCTGATGCAGGTCAGGATGCCATTGGCCTTCTTGGCCACCTGGGCACACTGCTGGTTCACGTTCAGGCGGTTGTCAATCAGTACCCCCAGATCCCTTTCTGTTTGGTTGCTCTCCAGCCACTCCCACCCCAGCCTGTCGCTCTGCATCGGGTTGTTGTGGCCAAAGTGCAGCACCTGGCACTTGGATTTGTTGAGTTCCATCCCCTTGGACTCTGCCCATCTGTGCAGGCGGTCGAGGTCCTGCTGCAGAGCCCTTCTGCCCTCCAACCGAGTAACATTAGCCCCCAGCTTGGTGTCAGCTGCAAACTTGTTCAAGATTCCAACAGAAGTAGAGGAGAGGTATTAATGTGTCATAATGTGGGAAGGTTTCCAAAATAAATGAAAGATAGTAAATGCCAACAGAGACAGAAAACTATGAGATTGTGAATTCCCAGTCAGGAGCTGATCAGGCAAAATAATAAATGATATAAGGTATCAGTTTGTCTGTTTAATTGGTCATGGTCTATTTCTGTTTCATGGGGAACTTTGAGGCTCTGCTATCTGAGAGTACAACAACAACAAAAAAAAAGTGAAATGCTGAAAAAGAAATTTTGTGTTCCTATGAAAATGTGATATAGTACTAAATTAGAGCTCTGACACAAATAATTTCAGGCTTACTCCTAAGGAGTTACTCAAAGAAAACAGACAAAAGGCTTCTAAATTCTCTGTTTGTCCCCAAATCTATCCCTTCTCATACCGCATTTTGAAATATTATATACATATACATATCATAGAATCATAGAATGGTAAGGTTGGAAGGGACCTCAAGGATCAGCTAGTTCCAACCCCCTAGTGGGACACCTCCCACTAGTACAAGGCACTCAAGGCCTCATCCAATCTGGCCTTGAACACATCCAGGGAGGGAGCATCCACAACCTCCCTGGGCAACCTGTGCCAGTGTCTTACCACCCTCACTGCAAACAACTTCCTCCTAACATTCATTCTAAATCTTCCCTCTGCCAGTTTAAACCCATTGCCCCTTGTCCTGTCATTGCAAGACCTTGTCAACAGTCCCTCTCCAGCCTTCCTGTAGGCCCCCTTCAGATATTGGAAGGCCACTATATATATATATATATATATATATATATATATGCACACACACATATATACTATATACTATATATACACACACTCATATACATATATATATAAATAATATTTTATATATATATATAAAATAGATAAAGCTAAAAGCATCTAGAAAGACTGGAAGACATACATAAAATTGCCTTCTTGCACAATTTATTTTGTAATTTTATATGTGAATTCCTGCTTCTGTAGACTGCTTTTAAAATATCTTTTTTTTAAACCTATAAAGTCCACCCCTTTGAACTTTTAGCCATTAATTCTTCCTAAGCATTCTTCAATCCATGATTGTCATATAAGAATTATTAACCCTAATCAAGAATTATTAACCCTACTCATAAAAATAATAGACTAATCCTACTCACACTTCTTCATATGACCTGTTCTTGAAGACACATAATTTTCTATACAAGATTCTTCCCAGATTCTTTTTCCATCTCCTCTGAAGTAATGAAATACCTGTCACTAATCTGGAAAAAATTTGACAGTAGCCACAAATACACAAGAATTTTTCAGTATTTCTTACTCAAGCCTTTGAAGTAAAGGTTGCTACACATAAACAGAGCCCTGCATTAAAACAAACAAGCCAACAAACAAAATGAACCCAACAGATTTCTTACATAATATTTTAATCCCAAAATATGCTGATTGGTGACCCATCTCCTTTTCAAAAAATATACACATCAAACTACTAGTACTTTCAAGATAAAATATTTGGTAAAGTAGATAAATCTAGTTGAGGTTAGCGGTTTAGAAATTTGCCATGTAAAATTCTTCCACCAAAAAAATAAAGTACGGAAAGAAAAGAAGGGGGGGGTTAGANAGGAGGGAGACGGGGCCCAAGGAGGAGGGAGACGGGGCCCAAGGAGGAGGGAGACGGGGCCCAAGGAGGAGGGAGACGGGGCCCAAGGAGGAGGGAGACGGGGCCCAAGGAGGAGGGAGACGGGGCCCAAGGAGGAGGGAGACGGGGCCCAAGGAGGAGGGAGACGGGGCCCAAGGAGGAGGGAGACGGGGCCCAAGGAGGAGGGAGACGGGGCCCAAGGAGGAGGGAGACGGGGCCCAAGGAGGAGGGAGACGGGGCCCAAGGAGGAGGGAGACGGGGCCCAAGGAGGAGGGAGAGGGGGCCCAAGAAGGAGGGAGAGGGCCCAAGAGGTAGAAAGGCAGCTTTTTATTTCCCTCTGAGACAGCTGCAAATAAAAGATCTTTTGAAGGTAATCAGTAACTCCACAATAAAGACATATCAGACAGAGAATCTGAAAACCAGGGACTTAGTAGTTTATCCCACTGCAGAATACAGTGTTCATGACTGAAATGTACGCAGTACTGTTTTAACCTTTACCAGTCTGTTTCTTAGATATGGTGCACAGGTTGTGTTATTGTTCTCCACAAGCAGTTCCTTTCTGTTTGATTAGATTAATTTAGCAAGAATTTAAAAAAAAAAAATCAGAAAATAAAACCATACTTCAGAAAAAGTATGTCAACAACTTCTTTCTGTTGGGGTATTTTATCATGGTCTGATTGGAAGCCATTCTCTGCTGTAAATTATTTTTTTTCCAAGTTAAATATGAGATTATCTTTCATAGATGTTCACACTTCTGCTTTGCTTCTACGCCATTCTGAATGGAACTTTAATTACTTAACTGATAGCATATCCATCATTAATCTTGTTGAGAAAAGAAGAGCAGAGCTCCACAGGGGAGGGAAATTGTAATTGTGCTCTTTATTCTCTGAATTCATGTAATCAGCTATGAGTGCACCACCAAAGAAGCAACAACGACCTTTGTGATGAAGAACAGCCTTTCTATTCTTATTTTTGTAAATAGCATTGCTAACCAACAAAAAAGAAAAAAATTATCAGAACTCTTCCATGCATAACATTTGCAATTTTGGAGAATATGTATTTTTTTTAATTCATTTTTCCTTTTGCTCCTTCACAAAGACTTCTTCAAAACACACTCTTGTAAACACAGAGGCACACTTTTCAAGAGCTTAGATGCTTCTCTGAGCTTCCTCATGTTAGATTGAAAGATGTTTTTCAGAAGAAGAAATAGAGGAGCATTACAGAATCACATCAGTGTGCAATAAATGCTTGTCTGTTGGTTTGGGGGTTTTTTAAGCACCAAAAAAAAAAAAAAATAAAAATTTCTTCTTCCACTATAATAAAAAAAAGTTCAGTGTGGTGGGTTGGGAAATCCACCCCCTCTACCCCCAGTTAAAGTTTACCAGACCAGCTCAGATGGACTGGAAGTAAGACAAAGCTCTATTTACAGCACAGATATATTTACAAGCAGACACACAAAATATATTTACAATTATTATTTCTAAATTGTATATATCTGGTCAGTCAAGGTTAGTGGAAGAGATTAGAGTGGAGCGAAAGAAATGCGAACGGATCCAGTGCCCAAAAGCAAAGAGGAAAGAACTGAATCATAGAATAACAGAATCACAGAAAGGTAAGGTTGGAAGGGACCTCAAGGATCATCTAGTTCCAAACCCCTGCCATAGGCAGGGACACCTCCCACTAGTACAGGGCACTCAAGGCCTCCTCCAACCTGGCCTTGAACCCCTCCAGGGAGGGAGCAGCCACAACCTCCATGGGCAACCTGTGCCAGTGCCTCACCACCCTCACTGCAAACAACTTCCTCCTAACATCCAGTCTAAATCTCCCCTCTGCCAGTTTAAACCCATTGCCCCTTGTCCTGTCATTGCAAGACCTTGTAAATAATCCCTCCCCAGCCTTCCTGTAGGCCCCCTTCAGATAATGGAAGGCTACTATCAGGTCTCCTGGAAGCCTTCTCCAGGCTGCAGAGCCCAAACTCTCTCAATCTGTCCTCACAGGAGAGCTGCTGCAGCCTTCTGAGCATCCTCGTGGCCTCCTCTGGACCCGCTCCAACACTTCCATGTCCTTCCTGTGCTGGGGGCTCCAGAACCTCACACAGGACTCCAGATGGAGTTTGACAAGAGCAGAGCAAAGTGGCAGAATCCCCTCCCTTGCCCTGCTGCCCACACTGCTCTTGATGCATCCCAGCACACAGTTGCTGTCTGAGCTGCATGTGCACACTGCAGGTTCGTGTTGAGCTTTTCATCAACCCAGACCCCAAGGTCCTTTTCCTCAGGGCTGCTCTCAGCCATTCACCACCCAGCCTGGAGTTGTGCTTCGGACTATGCCTACCCAGGTGCAGGACCTTACACTTGGCCTTGCTGAATGTCATGAGGTTGACCTGGGCCTACCTCTGCAGCCTGCCCAGGTCCCTCTGGATGGATCCCTGCCCTCTAGCAAGTCGACTGTGCCACACAGCTTGGTGTCATCTGCAAACTTGCTGAGGCTGCACTGATTCCTTTGTCCACGGCACTGACAAAGATGTTAATCAGCACTGGTGCCAGCATTGACCCCTGAGGGACACCACTTGGCACTGGTCTCCAGGTGGACATTGTGCCCTTGATCACCACTCTCTATGTGCAACCATCCAGCCAGTTCCTTATCCAGCGATTTGTAATTGCTTACGCTTCAGCTGTTTATACCTTTTAGCAAACCAATGAATTATATAGACTTTATCATTATTATTCTTTTACAACTAATTATCTAATTTCTCTTATTAAAATATTCCAGTAAGCCTTAAAACACTATGTGTAACCCAAAGAACCAAAAAACAAAGACTGTCTGTGATCATCCAGCCAGCTGAGCTCCACTTCCCAAAAATCTGGGTAACATTTTACTGCATCTGCAGAGAATTAAATGATGGTATTGATTTTCTGGAAACTATGCTGAGGAATGAAGAAGAGTCTTGCAATCAAGGATGGACCTCAAAAACATAAATGACATATCAGATACGTTAATCATATGCTTTTACAAGAATAAAATCCATTGTGCTGCCAGCAGTCACTGTAATAATTACCACATGGACAAGAAAGGTTTAAAAGTAAATATTGCATTGACAATGTGACACATACACACAAGTAAATTCAGACTGAAGCCTGAGTTTCTCTGGGATCTGCCCCAGGCAGAGTTTATTTTTGCTCAGAACACAGGTTCTGAGATGCAAAAAACTTCATTCTCTGATCTTTCCCCCTTGTAAACTAGTTCAATCAGAGTTATGCTTCAGAACAAAAATAGGCACATACAATGCACAGTCTTTGATTTCAACTTTTTCAAACAAAACTGTAATGGTACTTACAGCAGCACAATACTCAAGAATATGACACAGTCCCTCCTTGAACTAATCTCTTCTAAATCTCACAGTTTAAAAGAAAATTTTAAAAAAAAAAATCTATGTTAAGACTGCCACAATTTTAAAACCTATGTCAGAGTTGAAACCATGACCTAATGAGAAATGCAACCAATGCATATACACCCAGCAGAACAATACTCAACAATATGACACAGTCCCTTCCTGAACTAATCTCTTCTAAATCTCAGTTTAAAAGACAATTAAAAAAAAAAAATCTACATTAAAACTGCCACAATTTTAAAACCTATGTCAGAGTTGAAACCATGACTTAATGAGAAATGCAACCAATGTATACACACCCAGCAGAAGAATCAAAAGGAAAGCACTGGTGAACACAATCCAGAAGCACTTATAAACAGTCAGCAAAACAAATTGCTATTAGAAAGGTATATCAGCTAACAAAACCTATTAGGATTGAACTGACATGTTTCTCCATCTCTGTACAACACAACTAAGGCCCCGCTCTAACCCCACTCTCCAAGGATTAGTCCACTCTTTGGAGAAGCCTGCAGCCTCCACCCACTATCCCAATGGGCAGCTATGCCTCTCCACTCTTGGATCTTGAAGCTACTCCAAGCACCAACATCCATTTTATGCTACTGCTACCTGGTAAAGAGAAAAAGGAAATTTTTCTTTTCTTCAGCAGGACCTCGCCTGGACAGATGGGCAGAGTCCAAGAGGATGGCATTCAACAAATCCAAGTGCCAGGTGCTGCACTTTGGCCACAACAACCCCATGCAGGGATACAGGCTGGGGTGGGAGTGGCTGGAGAGCAGCCAAACAGAAAGGGATCTGGGGGTGATGACTGACACCCAACTGACCATGAGCCAGCAGTGTGCCCAGGTGGCCAAGAAGGCCAATGGCATCCTGGCCTGCAGCAGGAATAGCATGGCCAGCAGGATCAGGGAGGTCATTCTCCCCCTGTGCTCTGCACTGGTTAGACCACACCTTGAGTCCTGTGTCCAGTTCTGGGCCTCTCCATTTAGAAGGACATTGAGGTGCTTGAGCATGTCCAGAGAAGGGCAACGAGGCTGGGGAGAGGCCTCGAGCACAGCCCTATGAAGAGAGGCTGAGGGAGCTGGGATTGTTTAGCCTGCAGAAGAGAAGGCTCAGGGGAGACCTTCTTGCTGTCTACAACTACCTGAAGGGTGGTTGTAGCCAGGAGGAGGTTGCTTTCTTCTCTCAGGCAACCAGCACCAGAACAAGAGGACACAGTCTCAAGCTGCACCAGGGGAAGTTTAGGTTGGAGGTGAGGAGAAAGTTCTTGCCTGAGAGAGTCATTGACTGCTGGAATGGGCTGCCCAGGGAGGTGGTGGAGTCAGCGTCCCTGGAGGTGTTCAAGGCAGGTTTGGACGTGGCACTTGGTGCTGTGGTCTATTCTTGAGGTCTGTGGTATCGGGTTGGTGCTACTGTGATACTGTGAAATAGTTTCATTTTTGTCAGTAGCTTAAAAGAAAGAAAATGAGGTAAAAACCAAACCCTTCATGGTTCATTCATCTTTTCTTCCCAAACAGAGTTTTCCAAGACTCATAAAAGCTTTGTGAAGGCTTCTAATGAACAACAGTATTTCTATAAACTAAGGTTAAATTGGTTTTGAGTAAACTTGAGTAACTTACCAAACACTATTCTGACCTCTGCTCTGTAGTTCCAGATATGAGCAACTGAGGATTCACCCTGCAATTCATTGTAGTCCACAGGAACAGAAGGATTTAAAATGCTAGCAAAACTCCTGCAGGCATCTCAAGACCTATGCCTTCAATCATCCTCTATGTACAATATTGGCATGCTAAGCTTTATAGAAATGTGAGCTGCCTCCTGAATAAATACAATAAGCAGGACTGGAATTTAAAAGATCCTGTTACTCTGTGAAGTATGTTGCAAAAGGCAAGGGGAGCACAGCCCTACGAAGACCAGCTTAGGGAGCTGGGGCTGTTGAGCCTGGAGAAGAGGAAACTCAGGAGATCTTACTGCTACAACTACTTGAAAGGAGGTTGTAGCCAGGCAGGGGGTTGGTCTCTTCTGCCAGGCAACCAGTGACAGAGCAAGAGGACACAGTCTCAAGGGCAGGTTCAGGCTGGATGTTACTAAGAAGTTCTTCACAGCAAGAGTGATTGGCATTGGAATGGGCTGCTCTGGGATGTGGAGGAGTCCCCATCCCTGGAGATGTTTGAAAGAAGACTGGATGATGCACTTAGTGCCATGGTTTAGTTAATTAGAAGGTGTTAGGTGATAGGTTGGACTCGATGATCTCGAAGGTCTCTTCCAACCTGGTTAATTCTGTGATTCTGTGAAACAGAAACCTGCCAGATAAGTATCCACACATGGCCTGGAACCGTATTTATATGGACTTTTACTTTTCTTAGTGAGATCACAAAGTACTTCTGTTCACTTGGTCATTTCTAGGAATGAAGAGCTAGACACTGTCACCTTCCCAAAGCTTCCCATTTTCCAGGGAAAGGTCAGAGAGATGGCACTATTAGAGTCCCTGCTGCTTCAGAAGTAAAACTCATACACTAGAAAAGAGAAGGCAATATACGTTCATAGTACAGCTGGTACTTTGAAGGACACTGAAGTGTTGGAGTGGGTCCAGAGGAGGGCCACAAAGATGATCAGAGGGCTGGAGCAGGTCTACTATCAGGTCTCCTGGAAGTCAAGTCTTCTCCAGGCTGAAGAGCCCCAACTCTCTCAGCCTGTCCTCATAGCAGAGCTGCTGCAGCCCACTGAGCATATTCGTTGCCTCCTCTGGACCCGTTCCAACACTTCCATATCCTTCCTGTGCTGAGGGCTCCAGAACTGCACACAGGACTCCAGGTGGGGTCTGACAAGAGTAGAGCAAAGAGGCAGAATCCCCTCCCTTGCCCTGCTGCCCACACTGCTCTTGCTGCAGCCCAGGAGAAATAGAGCTCTATGCAACAGGCTGACTTGAAGTCCACTGAATATACATTTGGCTTTCAAGAACCTCCAATTATTTCTAAATTGTATTGTGAAACAAATGAAAGGATTTTTTAATTGACATTGTTAAGCAAATGAAAAGATTTTTTTTTTTTAACACTCTGTATTGTGAACTTCACCTTTGTGATTTCTTCCTTAAAAATCAAACCCACAAAGGACTACCAGTCCCAGCTGGTAATTCCCAACAACTAGTTGATAGTATCCTTTCAGAATTGAAGAATGTGAAACAGAGAACATAAAATTAAGAAAACTATCTCTGAAAATAGAACAGTCCTACTCATAAGCTGCAGATGTACTCCAAGAGCCAGATACTGTGTCTGAAGTATATCTGTTCACAGCTCTAACAGATTTCTTGTTTTGTCCCTTGTCAGAAAGACAAATAATACTTAAATCCAGCTCAGTGCAATTCAGTATACACCTGTAAACAAAGTCCATATTACACAGATATCCCATGAGCATCATGTAACCAATGAAAAACTTACCACAGCAGTCCCACTCATGGACTAGCTGAGTTGACTTTCCATTTGTGGACTACCCACAGAGCAGTAGCATCTCTTGGGGACTGGTGTGGCTCAGCTTGGTGTAAGCAAGGATTAAAAAGAGAGCTCCCTGAAGAAGAAGACTGTTGGCTAAGCAGAAATGTCAAAACAAAATGGGACACCAAACCTGCACAGCAAGAACACTGCAACAGGCTGCCCAGGGAGGGTTGTGCAAGTCTGGAGATATTCAAAGCCTGCCTGGATGCATTCCTGCATGATCTGGTACAGATGATCCTGCTCTGGTAGCTGGGAGAGTTGGACTGGATGAGCTTTTGAGGTCACTTCCAACCCCTGACATTCTGTGATTCTGTGGAACAGCTACTGATAGGACAAGAGGGAATGGGCTCAAATTGTGCCAGGGGAGGTTTAGGCAGGATATAAGGAAAGATGTCTTTAATGAAAGATGGGCCACAAAGATGCTCAGAGAGTTGCAGCAGATCCGCTATGAGGACAGGCTGAGAGAGTTTGTGCTCTGTAGCCTGGAGAAGAGAAGGTTTCCAGGAGACCTTAGAGTAGCCTTCCAGTATCTGAAGGGGGCCTACAGGAAGGCTGGGGAGGGACTATTGACAAGGTCTTGCAATGACAGGATGAGGAGGAATGGGTTTGAACTGGCAGAGGGAAGATTTAGACTGGATGTTAAGAGGAAGTTGTTTGCAGTGAGGGTAGTGAGACACTGGCACAGGTTGCCCAGGGAGGTTGTGAAGCACAGAAACACAGAATGTGATCTTTGATCACATTGGGTGGTTCTATGCTCCACAACCTCCCTAGAGGTGTTCAAGGGTTGGATGAGGCCTTGAGTGACCTGTACTAGTGGGAGGTGTCCCTGCCTATGGCAGAGGGTTGGAACTAGATGATCTTTGAGGTCCCTTCCAACCTCACCATTCTATGACTCTAAGAGCTGTGGTAGTGGAGGGGGTCCCAGATTCCATTAAGAAAACTACAGAGACCAAGACCCACCAGGTGATCCCAGGATGTTGCAATGTTGTTATTCTATGCTATTTCCCAGCATCACAGTTTACAAGCCAGTGCCTGGATGACAGCTTTCTCCTTCCCTTCTCATCTCCTCTCTCCAGGCAGAGCTCATCCCTGTTTATCTCACGGTATGTGTGTGGGAGCTGGCTCCTGGCTGGCAGGGAATTGTGAGCTGTGGCATGAGGCCTGCTGAGGCATTGGAGGCTTGAGCTGGGGAGGGTAGTTCTGGTCTGCTCTCAGGCCACCTGAAGGTGGAACAGATTTTAGATGGTTTAAGTCTGATAGACTTGGCCTAGCTTGTGGATGTGTTCATTCTGCCTGATTGCCTTCTTCATATATACATCTGTAAATAGAATCTCCCTTTAAACTTCCAATCAGTGTGCAGTATCTTCCTTCTTACTCTCCAAAAAGAGTAAGAGTCACTTCTNCACAGAAACACAGAATGTGATCTTTGATCACATTGGGTGGTTCTATGCTCCACAACCTCCCTAGAGGTGTTCAAGGGTTGGATGAGGCCTTGAGTGACCTGTACTAGTGGGAGGTGTCCCTGCCTATGGCAGAGGGTTGGAACTAGATGATCTTTGAGGTCCCTTCCAACCTCACCATTCTATGACTCTAAGAGCTGTGGTAGTGGAGGGGGTCCCAGATTCCATTAAGAAAACTACAGAGACCAAGACCCACCAGGTGATCCCAGGATGTTGCAATGTTGTTATTCTATGCTATTTCCCAGCATCACAGTTTACAAGCCAGTGCCTGGATGACAGCTTTCTCCTTCCCTTCTCATCTCCTCTCTCCAGGCAGAGCTCATCCCTGTTTATCTCACGGTATGTGTGTGGGAGCTGGCTCCTGGCTGGCAGGGAATTGTGAGCTGTGGCATGAGGCCTGCTGAGGCATTGGAGGCTTGAGCTGGGGAGGGAAGTTCTGGTCTGCTCTCAGGCCACCTGAAGGTGGAACAGATTTTAGATGGTTTAAGTCTGATAGACTTGGCCTAGCTTGTGGATGTGTTCATTCTGCCTGATTGCCTTCTTCATATATACATCTGTAAATAGAATCTCCCTTTAAACTTCCAATCAGTGTGCAGTATCTTCCTTCTTACTCTCCAAAAAGAGTAAGAGTCACTTCTGTCCTCCAGTCCTGGGCAGCTCGTGGCCTCAGACTGGAATAGCAGCATATCTAGCAATAAAAACACCCCAAAACACAAGCAAACACAAGCAAACCTCAAGCCCCACCACAGCACACCACTCCCCAAACCAAACAAAAGCACTAAAACAAGCAGACAGAGCCCTTCAAAATTTGCCAGTCCACATTCAATCTGAATTACACACAACTCCAGACAAATAAAACCTATGTGTCAAAAAGGTACCGTCCTACCTCTTGGAAGCAGACAGAATACAGTTTGAAAATCATAGAATCATAGAATGGTAAGGTTGGAGGGGACATCAAGATCATCTAGTTCAAACCCCCTGCCATAGCAGGGACACCTCCCACTAGTACAGGTCACTCAAGGCCTTGTCCAACCTGGCCTTCAACACCTCCATGCAGGGTTTTTAATGTGTCCATGTAAACAGCCATACTAAGAAGTCACCAGTTGTTACCAAAAAATAATGCTTATATTGAAATGAAGAAAAGGTAGGACACAGACATGTTTCTTGAGTCTCCAACTGCAAAACCCTACAGATCCAGGCTTTTCTCCTGGTATTTTCAAAGCTCCCAGGTCATGCAATGACCTAGGAACACAATATAAGGTAAAAAAGGAACTTACAAGAGACATTACAGCTAGGAAGAGACAAGGGTTTGTTTTTGGTTTTCACAGAATCACAGAGCATCAGGGGCTGCAGGGGACCTCAAGAGATCATCCAAGTCCAACCCCACTCCCAAAGTAGGATCACCTGGAGCAGATCACAGAGCAATGTGTCCAGGTGGGTGACTGCACAACCCCCCTGGGTAGCCTGTTCCAGTGTTCTGTCATTCTCACAGGGAAAAAACCTCTTCCTCATGTTTCCATGGAACTTCCTGTGCATCAACTTCCACCCATTGCCCCTTGTCCTGTCACTGGGCATCACCCAGCAGAGCCTGGCTCCAGCCTCTTGGCACTCACCCTGCACATCTTTATAAAAAGGAATGATGTCACCCCTCAGTCTCCTCCTCTCCAAGCAGCAGAGCCCCAGCTCCCTCAGCCTTTCCTCACAAGGAGGAGGACATTTTTGTGACTGTGTGCTGACTCTTTTAAGGTCCTTCCCTGAGGTCCTTTTTGAACTGAGGGGCCCAGAACTGGGCACAAGATTTGAGAATCAGCATCACCAGGGCAGAGCAGAGGGGGAAGAGAACCTCTCTCCACCTACTAATCACAGTCCTTCTAATACACCCCAGCTTTGCCTTCTCTTTCTGCAAATCAGCATATTGTTCTCAGTTCCATTCTACAGCATTTCTTAATTATTGATATTTTATTGCCTAATGGTAAGAACAAAAGTAGAGAGAAGTTAAGCCAATTCCTTTTTAGTATAGTGGCTCTAATACAGAGCTTTTTGATCTGGTGAAGAGAAGACTTACAAGGGATCTAATCAACATTTATAACTATCTGAGGGCTGGGGGTCAAGAAGGAGGGGACAGACTGATCAGTTGTGCCCTGTGGTAGGACAAGGGGTAATCACAGAATCATAGAATGGTAAGGTTGGAAGGGCCCTAAAGGATCATCTAGTTCCACCCCCCTGCCATAAACAGGGACACCTCCCACTAGTACAGGTCACTCAAGGCCTCCTCCAACCTGGCCTTGCTCACCTCCAGGGAGGGAGCAGCCACAACCTCCCTGGGCAACCTGTTCCAGTGCCTCACCACCCTCACTGTAAAGAACTTCCTCCTAACATCCAGTCTAAATCTCCCCTGATGGGTATGAACTGCAGCACAGGAAGTTCAACCACAACATGAGCAAGAACTTCTTGACTGTAAGCGTGACAGAACCCCGGCACAGGCTGCCCAGAGAGGTTGTGCAGTCTCCTTCTCTGTAGCCCTTCCAGCCTTGTCTGGATGCAATCCTGTGTGACCTGCACTAGATTCTATGGTCCTGCTCTTGCAAGTGGGTTAGACTGGAAGATCTCCAGAGGTCCCTTCCAACCCCTAACTTCTTGTGATCCTGTGTTAACTAGTACTGAGAGAGAAACACAAGAAAACTTTCCATCGTAATCATCCAAAAACACATCCAGATAAGTCTTAGATGGTCTTCCGGCGTGAATATTTCCTTCTTAGCTGGAAAAAATGCTGAAAGTACACCACTGGGCAAGTTGTTAACAATGCACATTTCAAATTTTCTCCTTTAGTAAAGAATGTGGTGAGACAGAAAAGCAATTAAAAGTAAGCATATGCGCCTGTCCATTACTAATACGGGAACCTGCATACCTATATTTCACAATCACCTTGTAATACGTTTAAGGAAAACCAATTTTTTAAGCCACTGGAGCTGGATAATGTCTTTTAATAGATGTTTTGCCCCATTACTTTTAATTTGGGGGGGGGGG
>VWZE01003175.1:99330-115304 GCA_013396675.1 Eubucco bourcierii | reverse complement strand
CCCCCCCCCCCCCCCAGGTCCTTTTTTGCTAGACAGCTTTCCAGCCACACTTCCCAAAGCCTGTAGCATTGCTTGTGACCCAACAGTCATTTATCTGGGTAGGGTTCACGTGACTTTTATCAAGAAGACTCCTATAGCTACAGCTAAACAGCCACTCATCTTCTTGGAAGTAGCAAGACATGGAACTTGTCCACATACTCACAGAGAAAAGCTGTAATACTCTCCCAAGGTGTAGAAGCACTAATCTCTCAGTCCACGTATTTCTCCCTCTATCTTCAATCCACTGCTGGGAAAAAATGGCAAAGCAACTTTCCTCTATCTTCTATTGGATGATGACTCTGTACAAAAATACTTCTCACTAATTTCCACAGCCTCAGTAAGGAAAGCATCTAACTTTTATTTTAGGACTCCCTAATGATAGATGAAAGGATGGATCAACAAAGATGCTTGCTTATGGATATAGGAATGTTTCTGAGATTTCTAATATGAAAAGAAACTGCTGAAGTAACACAAGGAAGGGTCTTCTTTTCAAGACCTATCACAGCTATATGACCAGGCCCATGAACAGGTTGTCTAGAGTTATATAGAGAACACCTGCAGTTTAGGGTAGTTTGGGGATTTTTTTCCAAATATATGCAAGGATTTCAAGTCCTCTGATAACAGACCATGACATCTGAACCAAAGTGAAAAAAAATTGGGATGAACAGTAGATCCTTACGAAGACAGGCTGAGAGAGTTGGGGCTTTTCAGCCTGGAGAAGAGAAGGCTTCCAGGAGACTTTAGAGTAGCCTTCCAGTATCTGAAGGGGGCATACAGGAAGGTTGCAGAGGGACTATTGACAAGGTCTTGCAATGACAGGACAAGGGGCAATGGGTTTAAACTGCCAGAAGGGAGATTTAGACTGGATGTTAGGAGGAAGTTCTTTACAGTGAGGGTCGTGAGGCACTGGCACAGGCTGCCCAGGAAGGTTGTGGCTGCTCCCTCTCTGCAGGTGTTCAAGGCCAGGTTGGACGAGGCCTTGAGTGACCTGTGCTAGTGGGAGGTGTCCCTGCCTATGGCAGGAGGTTGGAATTAGATGATCCTTGAGGTCCCTTCCAACCCTACTAATCAAATCTAGAATCACAGAATCATAATCTCAAGATTTCATGTTTTTGAAGTACTTACAACTACAGCACAGCACTAAGTGTTCAGCACATTCAGTAGATGCAATACTACTAAATCATAGAATCAGAGAAAGGCCTAGGCTGGAAGAGATGTTAGAGATGAACTAATCCAACCTGCCTGCCATAGGCAAGGACACCTCTCAACTAGCCCAGCTTACTGAATCCCCTGTCCAACCTGGCCTTGGACATCTCCAGGGAAGGGGCACTCACAACCTCCCTGGACAATCCATTTCAGAGTCCTGACACACTCATGGTGAAGAATTTCTTCCTTATATCCAAACTAAACTAATTTGTCCTCAATTTAAACCCTTACATTGGGAACAGGTCATCACTACATAACAAAAAGGTAATACTTAGAACATGTAAACAGACAAAATTTGGAATGTAATGTCTATGACTTCCTGCTCTTGGAGAACAGGGCCATAGCCTGAGATCCACTTTCCTTAAAGTATAAATAAGTAATATTTCAAAAACACATAAAAGTTTTTGAAAGAAAACATAATTCTTGCATATGTTCCATTTGCATGATTTTTGAATCATTTTCCTTCCCTTCAGTTTTCCTTCACTTCTCCTAATTTATATTCTTCAATTTCATATTTTAGTGCTTGATGAACAAATTATTTTCATATATTATAAAGACAAATCACTCCATAAGCAAGAGAACTAATGATACTCTGTTTCCTATAGCCTCATGTTTCATGGTTGAATTATTTGATGTCCAGCAAGTGAGCACTCCAATTGAAGCTAATCCTGTAGCTAGGAATTAATAAAACGTCTTTGCTTTGTTGATTTCTTTCTGGTAAGGAGTTGTATTTGGTTTGGCTAAGTTGGTCTTAACTCTTCCCAGAGCATTTGCACTGTATCCTTTACTCCAGCAAGAGACTGGGACCTTCTGCCTCTGCTGTCTGGCTACAAACATTAATGATCATAGCAGAAATGTATTTTCAGTCTAACACCACTTCTCATCTTCAACAAAACACATGAAGGAAGTAGAAGAAGGTTGACACAGAACAACTTAGCCAAAGCCCTTGAACTACATCGAAAAATTACCAGCAAGTGTGTTATTATTTCTAGTAATTCCAATACAGAGGTTTAGAGTAAGTGTAAACTAGAGATGCAAAACTTTCCTGTTCACACCAGCAGTCTCTTTTTTGCAGCTTACTTCAGACTTTCATGTCAAAAATGTAAAATGCCATAATCTGAACAATGAAATAATGTATTCTGGCTTCCTACTGTATGACTGATTCTCCCTCAGTAAATTTTGCACTCAGAACTGCTTTTTGGAGACTACATAACTTTTAAAATATTTGAATACCGCTTGCTTTTACATAGATTTCTTTCTCTTAACATAGACCTACAAAAATTCTAAAGGTAGAGCAACAGACACTATAAGTGAGTTTGCAGTCCACAGATTGCATTGGTTTGGAAGGGACCCTCAAAGGTCATCTCGTCCAAGCCCCTGCAGTCAGCAGAGACACCTCCAATTAGATCAGGCTTCCCAGGGCCTCATTAAGTCTGATCTTGAATGTCTCCAGGAAAAGGGCCTCAATCATACCTCTGGGTAGCCTGTTCCACTATTTCACCATCCCCATTGTGAAGAACTTCCTCCTTAGGTCTAATATAAATCTTCCCTGCTCCAGCTTCAAACCATTGCTCCTCATCCTATTGTTACAAACTCTCCTAAACACTCTTTCCTCATCCTTCCTGTAAGCCCTCTTCAGATACTGAAATGTAGCTATAAGCTCTCCCTTGAGCCTTCTCCATGTTGAACAGCCCAAATTCTTTCAACCTGTCTCTGTAGCAGAGGTGTTCCAGCCTTCTGATCATATTTGTGGCTATCCTCTGGACCCACTGCAGCAGGCCCAATTCTCTCTTGTGTTGGGGGCCTTATAATTTGACACAGTACTCCATGTGAGTTCTCACCAGACCAACACAGAGTGACAGAATCCCCTCTCTTGATCTGCTGGCCATGCTTCTTTTGATGAAGCCCTGAATGTGATCTGCCTTCTGGACTGCAAGTGTCCATTGCTGGTTCATGTTCAGCTTTCCCTCCTTCAGTACTCAAAAGTCCTTTTCTGAAGGGTTGCTTTCAATTTCATCTCCCAGCATGTATTTATATAGAGGATTGCCCTGACCTAGGTGCAGGATTGTGCCTTATAGAACCTCATTGAGATTTCCCTCAGTCTACCTCTCCAGCCCATTCTGGTCCCATCCTGTCCTTTGGTCTTACCAAGCACATCACTCAGTTTGATGGCTGTATGGAGAAATGTCCTAAGGATATAAGAGTTATTTTAAATAAGAATCCTTTCATTTGTGGGCAAAAAATTAAGATGGTAGATCAAGATTCTTCCTCTATTAATTCCACTGATCTCTGGAAAACTCAGCCTGGAGAAGAGAAGGTTCAGGGCAGACCTCATTGCTCTCTACAACTACCTGAAAGGAGGTTGTAGTCAGGTGGGGTTGGGCTCTTCTGCCAGGCACCCAGGGACAGAACAAAGGGGGACAGCCTCAAGCTGTGCCAGGACAGGTTCAGGTTGAATGTTAGGAAGAAGTTCTTCACAGCAAGAGTGATTGGGTTTGGAATGGGTTGCCCAGGGAGGTGGTGGAGTCCCAATCCCTGGAGGTGTTTAAAAGGAGACTGGATGGACAGTCTTAGGACTTAGTGGACACTTAGTGCCATGGGTTAGTTAACAGAAGGTGTTAGGTGATAGGTTGGACTCAATGATCTCGAAGGTCTTTTCTAACCTCATTAATTCTGTGATTCTGTGAAAATCAAAGAACCAAACCTACAAAGGAATCTAGGTAATTTTTGTCTATTGTATTACAATATGTAATTCTGTGAATGTAATGTGTTGACTTTTAATACTCAAAGTAGTTACAAAGATATTTTAAACACAGAGTCAAATTAAACTGAAATACCAGGAAAGGGAAACAAACATGATGTAAATAAGACCGGAGGAGAGCCACAAAGATGCTCAAAGGGCTGCAGCAGTTCAGCTCTGAAGACAGGCTGAGAAAGTTGGGATTCTGCAGCCTGGAGAAGAGAAGGCTTCAAGGAGACCTTAGAGTAGCCTTCCAGTATCTGGAGGGGGCCTGTAGGAAGGCTGGGGAGGGACTATTGACAAGGTCTTGCAATGACAGGACAAGGGGCAATGGGTTTAAACTGGCAGAGGGGAGATTTAGACTGGATGTTAGGAGGAAGTTCTTTCCAGTGAGGGTGGTGAGACACTGGAACAGGTTGCCCAGGGAGGTTGTGGCTGCTCCCTCCCTGGAGGTGCTCAAGGCCAGGTTGAATGAGGCCTTGAGTGACCTGTACTAGTGGGAGGTGTCCCTGCCTATGCCAGTGGGTTGGAACTAGATGATCCGTGAGGTCCCTTCCAACCTTACCATTCTATGATTCTATAACCTAGTACAAAAGGAGTTTTCCTCAATAAAAGATTAGCTTAAAGATCCTACTAAAACTTCAGGATGCACTCACTGGAATAATCACAGAACTGGACTGTTTTAGAAACTTCCCAGTGTTTCTGAGTGTGTACTACTACAACCCAACATGCAAAGAGAAGAAATAATTCATTTTGACAGAACAGTGATTTCTGTATCAAAGGTACTGTTTGTAGTCATTGGAAAAAGCTGGACGAAACTACCCCCAAGTGAAGTCAAATCGTTTCTAAAGTTAAATTCTATTTGTTACCTACAGTAATTTATCCTAGGACTGCATCCAGAAAGATAATGATATTTGGATGAAGAATCTTTTTTTCTCTCTCTGTGATGAAGAAAGACTTTGGTGTAGTGCAGCACTTCATTTTCTGTCCATTCCATTCAGTATCTGCCATGAATCCTGTGCTGTACATGACACGTATAGAATAAAAGACAAACTACTTTTCATGGTAATTCCAGACTAATAAAGATCAATTATGATCCCTAATGCTACGATTTTCAAATAATTGATGAAAAACCATGTGCAAAGCTAAGAAGGAAAATTCTGTATAGTCACTGAAGACTCATTATCTGTAGATTTACCTGATACCACCTTCCATGATCAAATCTACTAAGCACATATCCCCATTTACCTAAACAATTACTGGAAAAGGAATACCCAAGAAAATCTCCCCAGAGAAGCAGGTAAGTATAAAATGCACTTTATTCTGGTCTAAACCTAGCTTAACTGCCTTCAATAAATTGACAGAAAGACGACACATGAGCCTGCAGTGTGCACATGCAGTCCGGACAGCAATCAAGTGCTGAGCTGCAGCAAGAGCAGTGTGGTCAGCAGGGTAAGGGAGGGGATTCTGCCCCTTTACTCTGCTCTTATCAGACCCCACCTGGAGTACTGTGTGCAGTCCTGGAGTCCTCAGCACAGGAAGGACATTGAACTGTTGGACTGGGTCCAGAGGAGGGCCACAAAGATGCTCAGAGGGCTGCAGCAGCTCTGCTATGGGGACAGGCTGAGTGAGTTGGGGTTCTGCAGCCTGGAGAAGGCTTCCAGGAGACTTTAGAGTAGCCTTCCAGTATCTGAAGGGGGCCTACAGGAAGGTTGCAGAGGGACTATTGACAAGGTCTTGCAATGACAGGACAAGGGGCAATGGGTTTGAACTGGTAGAGGGAAGATTTAGACTGGATGTCAGGAGGAAGTTGTTTGCAGTGAGGGTGGTGAGGCACTGGCACAGGTTGCCCAGGGAGGTTGTGGATGCTCCCTCCCTGGAGGTGTTCGAGACCAGGTTGGACGAGGCCTTGAGTGACCTGTACTAGTGGGAGTTGTCCCTACCTGTGGCAGGGGGTTGGAACTAGATGATCCTTGAGGTCCCTTTCAACCTTACCATCCTATGATTACATGACCTGTTATTTAAGAAGAGAGGTTTCAGACTCTTATCCTTTATGATACCAGGAATGGCACAGATCAAAACACTGGATAGATATTTGGTTCTCAGCATCTATTTCAAAATCATACATCTTGAACATCAAATCAATGTTTGGTTCATTTAGGCTTCACAATACACATCTTGAACATCAAATCAATGTTTGGTTCATTTAGGCTTCACAACTGCAATAGTTAATATAGTCAATATTTTCAAATATTAACTGGTAAGACGAGAGGAAAAACATGGAAGACCATTTTCAAGGACGACCCTAAAGAGTCACTGACCTCCATTTAAGGGAGGTTCTCAGGGAAGTGATGTGAGCAAATAATGGAGAAAATCCAGGGGGTTTATAGAATCATAGAATGGTAAGGTTGGAAGTGACCTCAAAGATCATCTAGTTTCAACCCCCTGCCACAGACAATTATAGACTGTTCTATAGACAGTCTCTAGTATCAGTTGTCTGAGGTGTGTGGAGAAGTAGATTGTAACACTAGGAGATGAGACAATCTGGTAAATACCTCCTTTGGGGCAGAGTTCAAAGTAATCAATTATACAGAAAGGGGAAATCCCTGGGAACAGAATAGAACAGAACTGTGCATCTTGAACTATGATGAAGGACAGGCCCATGACAGAAAATACATTTCTTAGTGGCCTAGAAGACAATAAAATTTGACAGATGATATAAAAATCCATAGCCCTGGCCAGTAAAGGTCTCTCACTTCCCCTTATGCCTAATAAAGTATCTAACCTGAGACCCAGATGAGTTAACATACTGAGATCTGCACAAATACAATAGAACTAGACAGAATTTATGCCTTGATGTACATTGCTAGAGTAAATCAATCAGGCAAACAAGCTTGGTCATTCGGCCATGCTTCTACCGGGTGTGAGAATAATCATCTCACACTGGGAAGCAGCAAGATCTTCCTACTATTACATGCAGTGTCTGTTAAAAACAATTCCAGATTTCAGTGCTGTGGTTGGCAAGATTTCAAGGAGTCACATGTATCAATCTGCTCATTCTTTGTGCTAATCACCTGATGTGGAAAAGTAACTCACCCAAACCACACTTGTATATGGGGGCAGAGAGGTACATCCTGACTTGGTCGTGGGAATTCACGATTATAAAATATGCAGTTAATTTATTTCCTGAAAGCCCCACCCACAACTCTATATAAACTAATTAGATGGGTTCAGAAATTGGGTTGGGAAAATCATTCACAAGGATGTTTACAGGGAATTTAATAATTCAGAAATAATTCAGACCTCAAGGATCATCTAGTTCCAAACCCCTGCCATAGGCAGGGACACCTCCCACTAGTACAGGGCACTCAAGGCCTCATCCAATCTGGCCTTGAACACCTCCAGGGAGGGAGCAGCCACAACCTCCCTGGGCAATCTGTGCCAGTGTCTCACCAACCTCACTGTAAAGAACTTCCTCCTAACATCTAGTCTAAATCTCCCCTCTGCCAGTTTAAACCCATTGCCCCTTGTCCTGTCGTTGCAGGACCTTATAAATAATCCCTCCCCAGCCTTCCTGTAGGCCCCCTTTAGATACTGGAAGGCTACTATCAGATCCCCTCGAAGCCTTCTCTTCTCCAGGCTGAAGAGAAAAGTAGCTTTGCCACACCTACAAATAAAAGGCAGCCTGGAGCCCTAGGGAATGTCTGCGCTACTCACGGTGGTGGAGTAGTAATTCGGAGATGGTCCCTTGGCTCCTCGTGGGCAGTCTGCGTGGCAGTGCCTTGAAGTGCAGATCGTGGGGCAGCACAGGGTAAAGCTCAGGTTGCTCCCAGTGTACCCAGATCCCTTCAACAGGCAGGCAGGATCTGAGGGTCAAGAGCAGGGACTGTGCTTTCTTGTTACCATTCTTGCAGATGCCCCTCAAGGTCTGACTCAAGGACTGACTCCAGGTCTAAGTCAAGGTCCAAGTCCAAGTCCCACGCTGGCAGTCCGACGCTGGTAGCCCCTCTCAAAGTCCCACTAGATAATGTGTCTCCAGTGCCATATCTATATGCTGGGGCGATTTGCTCTCCCCTCCCCGTTCAAGCCTGCAGGGGTGGGGTAAGGTACTTGACATCTACTCCTTTCACATTCCAAACCCCTGGAACCAGAGGTTTGGGGCGGGGACTAGAACAGTTTGACTCCCCATTCAAACCTTCGGTGGGGCAGGGACTTGGGTGTGCCCTGCCACAGACACACACACACCCCTCTTGCAAAGGGCATTCTTCAATGAATGTCTGGGCAAGCCACCAAGGCTCAAAGCTCTTTCTCCTGGTGCAGCTTGCACTGGCATGCTGTGAATGACTTTACTTTCCTAAGTTTGCTATTTTTAAAAGTTGTAAAACTTACATATAAGAGGGAAGTAAGTATACTTCATTTATTTCTCTCATAGCATTTCAGCGGACAACTCATCCAATCCTGGTTTGGCAGTTCTATTTATTTCACTAGATGAACCTTCTTAACTCAGATTTAATCATTTCAATAGAGCTAAAGCACTTTTTCAACATATTAAATCCTCACTGTTGTGCTCCAGTATTAATAATTCAATCAATATCAAAGCAACGTTAAGTATGAATAATGATGATGATAATAAATCTGGATTTCTATTGAAGCACTACACACCAGAACCTAAGTTTAATAGTCAAAGTTCCCCTGCAGACATTAGAGTTTGTTAACTGCAACTTTTTCACTTTGCATTTTTATTTCCTTTTGGTTTATTTGTATCATGAAATTTTTATTTTTAGGGGTTTTATTAAGGAAAATCTTCCTGTATAAATTTATATTTGGCCCTCACTCTACCCAAAGGCATAATTCCCTTTTTCCAATGTTACAACTTCCACAGGAACCACTGCTATGATCCAGAAGATAATAATTTTGAGCACCAGCCAACGGGAAGGAAGAAAACACATTAAACAAAGGCGAGGGTGGTCAATCCTTGGAGACGAACAACAGCCAACTGGAGATGTTCCTGAACAAACAGATCTACCTGACTCAGTTTGAAAGAAGGGAGGTTGGGCAGGACAATCTCTAGAGGTTTCTCCCATTTTTAGTGACTGATCTAGTTGACTTGGGTTTGAACAAAGGGATGTTGGGCATGGCAATCTCCAGAGGCTTCTCCCATTTTTAGTGACTGATCTAGTTGACTTGGGTTTGAACAAAGGGAAGTTGGGCAGGATGATCTCCAGAGGTTTCTTCCATTTTCAGTGATTCTGCAAAAAAGCAGCTGCATAAAGCATTCTCTCACAGGAACAACAGTAATTGAATCCCACATCAATTTCTTGAGCATTACCCATGCAGGAGGTTGCCTTTATACCACCACTGGTATACAAAAACCTTTTCTTTCCTCCCCTAATCACCGATTTGTTCCTACCTCTTCCCTCTACCAGCACTTGCAATCATGAGGCCATGCAAAGTCTAATGTATAGAAAAATGAAACAGGTGAAAACAAAAAGATGAAATAAGCTGAATTGTCAGCTGACAGACACTACATAATACACAACACCCAGCAAGAAGTAAAAGTCCATTATCACCTTAAGCTCCTTCAGTATCACCTTAGACAAATTTACAAACCACTCTCAAAACCAGGACAAAGTACTAGAGCCAGGTTTTTGAACTGAAGACCAGCAGAGGAAAATCAAGAGTTGACAGAACAGAAAGAATAAGGAAATATTTCAACTAAAAAGAAGACAGCAGCAAAAGGAAAGATTCTCCATTTCAGATTAAAAAAAAAAAGAATGTGTGGAAAAGGAAGCCTCTGATACGAGGCTGAAGAATACTCAGAAGTGTTAAAAGAATTGAATTTTTTTTAAACTATTTTTCCATACTTAGATTTACATTGCTCATCCTGCTCCAAAGAAAACGTGGGGGTTTTTGCCAGCTTTCACTATATACACGTGTTTGTGGGTATGTGTGTATTTCTGCTTTAAGATTCAATTGCTGCCATTTTCTAGACAGGTCATCTCCTAGATTAGTTCCAGGATCAGAATTCAAGAGGAAAAGCAGATTAATTTACTGTCTGGTCTGACATACTTGGTATCTGGACTCTTTGCAAGTCTTGGGGAGCTTCAACATAGCAGCTGCAGATGTAATACCAAACAAAATTCCTTTTTACCTTGGGAAGCAGCACTCAAGCGGAATAATTAAGGTCAGAACAGACCTCCTGAAATCATCTATTCCCACCTCTGAGTCAAAGCAGAGTTGCCTTCAAGTCACATCAAGGTACTCAGGGTCATTATTAAATTATGACATTTCCATGGACAGAGGTCATACAGACTCTCTGACCAGCCTGCTCCTGTGCTACACCTTTCTTTTTATTCCTTACATCTTAGCAGAATTTCTTTTTCTTGCAGTTGGATTCTATGACCCTCTGTGAAGTCCAGTTCCATGCTCTAACACCCCTCTCTCCCTTTAAATAGTGGAGGGACTGCAAGAAAAGATATGTTTATCCTCCGCTGTACAGCCTTTAGTTACTCTGTTCTGCCAGCCACCCTTCATGCATCATATGCTCCTCCCACATAAAGCTCCTGCTCGCCTCCTCCTGAATTCTTTCCAACAGATAAATGTTTCACTTGTACTGGGAATCTCAGTACTCCAGAGACAGTATTACAAGTGGATAGAGGGAGACTGCCCTGACCTGCTAGCTACATACTTAATGATTCGTGATTACTCTTCAGCACCACCAAGGGCATCCCAATTAACTTGCCCACCTGGACCACTCACATCCTCCTACTTTCTTTCCGGTCAGCCTCTACTCTCTTACCTAGAGTTGGATTGTCCCAGATCCAGGACTCTGCATTTGCCTTTGCTGAATTCCATGATGTTGCCATCATTCCTGTCAGCCTGTTAGAGCCCTTCTCAGTGGCATTCCTATCTCTTATGTGTTGACTGTTCCACACGATCTCAGCATCCAGAAAGCCTGAGTTCTTTTCCTTTGAAGTGCAACATGCACCAAACACTGGAGAAGAGTAAACAGATTGCAAGTTGAATGTCATACAATCTAGCTGCAGGCCCAGGGTCAGTTTAGCCAGATCAACAGGCAAATTAGTGAAAATACAAACTAAGCAAGACTTTTGGCACCATAGCCAGATACTCTGCACACTGTTGACTATTCTGTGTAGTTTGCCCAGAGCTCGAGATATCTAGTTTAGCCTGGAGAAGACAAGGCTCAGGGGGGACCTTCTTGCTGTCTACAACTACCTGATGGGTGCTTGTAGCCAGGAGGAGGTTGCTTTCTTCTCTCAGGCAACCAGCACCAGAACAAGAGGACACAGTCTCAAGCTGTGTCAGGGGAAGTTTAGGTTGGAGGTGAGGAGAAAGTTCTTCACTGAGAGAGTCACTGACTGCTGGAATGGGCTGCCCAGAGAGGTGGTGGAGTCAGCGTCCCTGGAGGTGTTCAAGGCGGGTTTGGACGTGGCACTTGGTGCCATGGTCTAGTCTAGAGGTCTGTGGTGATGGTTTGGACTTGATGATCTTTGAGGTCTCTTCCAACCCTGGTGATACTGTGATATATTGTGCCAGGAGGATACACACTACTCTTACAATGAGCTAAAGCTAGATTAATTAAACCATGCTTTCAATCCAGAACACTGATGCTAGCAAACCAATAGGTATACACCTTTATTTAGGAAACCCCATTGCCCTAAAAATAAACACTTGTTTCAGCATGCCAGTGAAATGAGTCCTATGAGATTTACAATGGTATCAAAAGAGAAGGATCCCCTTCTCCTGCAGTCAAAATCAAGAGAAGTATTTCTAAGAAATCCATGCCAAAATAAAAGCAAATGAACCCCTCACCAAAAAAAAACCCAAACCAAGCCCAACCAAAAACAACAAAAGGAGAAAGCATGAATTATTTTACATCACTCCTTGCTCCCTCCCTGGAGGTGTTCAAGGTCAGGTTAGATGAGGCCCTGAGTGACCTGTACTAGTGGGAGGTGTCCCTGACTATGGCAAGGGGTTGGAACTAGATGATCCTTGAGGTCCCTTCCAACCTTACCATTCTATGATTCTAAGACATTGCTTCTCATGTCAAAGCTACTGTTCAACCATATAAGATTTTGGCTAAAGACTAAGTCCTTTTCCTCTATCAGAAGCAAGAATTTTAGTATCTGGAAGAATCTGTACTGCATCTCTGATTCTTTTTTTTTTTTTTCCTTCAGGAACTTTTCTTGCAGAGGTTGTGAGTATTGTCAAGGCTACAACTATCAGAAATACAAAATGAAAATTTCAGAAACTCTCACCTGGAATTTGTTGGGTTTTTTACCATTGTTGTTCTTAATTAGATATTGTTTGAGAGAAGTAAATTAAAAGAAAATGCAGCTTGGCTAACTAACAGGCATACATGAGAGAAGAAATAAACTGAAAAATGTCTTCTTTCTTGACAGACTGGACTACCAATGAGACAAAACCAATCAAACACTCCAAAGAAAGACCTTGATGATCTCGACCACAACTGACATAACTTTTTCTTCACCAATTCTATCTCAGTTAAAACAGTTATGAACAGAAAATCCCTTCTCTGAGAAGAGTCAAAATAAAAGGCCTTTGATAAACTGGGGATTCCATTTTACTACCCAATTAGTTACTAACCACTTGGAATCTCATGGAGACATCTGAACAGATAACAACAATGCATAATACACAAATCATAAGTGAAGTTCAGGTTTGTGATGACCTGAAGAACCTGAAAGTGTTCAAGAACATGGGACCCGACAGGATACACCCACGGGTACTGAGAGAACTGGCAGATGAGGTTGCTAAACCCCTCTCTATTTTGTTCCCAAAAGTCATGGCAGCCTGGTGAAGTCCCCACTGACTGGGAAAGGGGAAACATGACTCCCATTTTCAAAAAGGGTAGGAAGGAGGAGTCAGGGGAACTACAGGTCAGTCAGTCTCACCTCTGTGCCCGATCACAGAGTAGATCCTCCTGGAGCCACTACTGAGACAGGAGAATAGTGAAGAGGTGATTGGGTACAATCAGCATGGCTTCACCAAGGGCAAATCCTGCCTGACAAACTTAGTAGCCTTCTATGAACAGGTAACAACATTAATAAGTGAGGGGAGAGCAACTGATGGCATTTACCCAGACCTTAGCAAAGCCTTTGGCACTGTCCTGCGCCACATCCTGTTCTCCAAGCCAGTGAGACATGGTTTTGATGGGTGAAGCATCAGATGGATATAGAACTGGCTCGATGATCACACTCAAAGAGTGGTTGTCAGTGGGTCCATGTCCCAGTGGAGGCAGTGACAAGTCCCTCAGGAATCAGTCCTGGGACCAGTCTTGTTGAACATCTGTGTCGGTGCCATGGACAGAGGCATTGAGTGTAGCCTCAGCAAGTTTGCTGACCACACCAAGCTGTGTGGTGCAGCTGACAGCTAAAGGGCAGAGATCCACCCAGAGGGACCTGGACAGGCTGGAGAGATGGGCACAAGCCAACCTCATGAGGTTCAACAAGACCAAGTGCAAGGTCCTGCAGATGGGTCGAGGCAATCCCAAGCACAAATACAGGCTGAATACAGATTCCTGAATACCGAAAATTAATAAACAATTTTTTTAAGCATATCTTGCATCAATTAATTACCCCTTCACTACAGAAGGCCTTTCTCTCTTTTTCACTTTTCCTCTTTTATCTCAGGTCCCTATGTTTGTACACTTTATTCTAATTTTTTCATTTAAGGTGTCACAGAGTTGGAAGCTGGTAAATCATCACACTGTCATCTTTTTCATCTTTACACCAAGAACCTTATGTTTTCTTATTTGTGTAACCAAAGAAAGACTTTCTATTCATGTCTTAGGTGGCTGATGGATCCTAGTTACCTTGCATATTTTGATTTGGCTGTTCATTTCCAATGGGCAACAGAGAAAACAGTTTGATTGAAGTGTTCAGGATACCAAATACTCCTTAAGGGAAAGAAATTCTTCAGTGAAAACCCTTCAAAAACAACCATAGAATCATACAATGGTAAGGTTGGAAGGGACCTCAAGTATCATCCAGGTCCAACCCCCTGCCATAGGCAGGGACACCTCCCACTAGTACAGGGCACTCAAGGTCTCATTCAACCTGGCCTTGAACACCTCCAGGGAGGGAGCAGCCACAACCTCCCTGGGCAACCTGTGCCAGTGTCTCACCACCCTCACTGGAAAGAACTTCCTCCTAACATCCAGTCTAACTCTTCCCTCTGCCAGTTTATCATATCCTCTTGTAGTTTTCAAATCAAATTCAAATATCTAAATGCACAAGGGCTCTCACACAACTGTAATCCAATTTCACTCAGAATATAATGCAATTTTTACTAATCTCTATATAAGACATAAAAGGATGAGGCACCTTATACAGGACTAGATCCTTCATTAATATTATTGAGGAACTGTCATGCTAAAAATTTACTTCTGAATTTTACCATGCTTTTTGAAGGATTAAGCGAAATTGTCTTTTGCATTATTTATTGCATAATTTTTAAATGTCTCTATCACAGCCATTGTGCATCTATAGCTTAATACATCAAAAAGAAGCAGAAAAAAAAACAATCTGGCTATAGTATATAGAACATACAAGAAGAAAGTCCAAATACTGTCAATTCTTTTAAGTCCATCAAACACCAGCTGGTTAATTTCAAAATCTACAGCAGTTTAAACTGGCAGAGGGAAGATTTAGACTGGATATTAGAAGGAAGTTCTTTCCTGTGAGGGTGGTGAGGCACTGGAACAGGTTGCCCAGGGAGGTTGTGGATGCTCCCTCCCTGGAGGTGTTCAAGGCCAGATTGGATGAGGCCCTGAGTGACCTGTACTAGTGGGAAGTGTCCCTGACTATGGCAAGGGGTTGAAACTAGATGATCCTTGAGGTCCCTTCCAACCTTACCATTCTATGATTCTATAAATAGAATTGCAGAAGAGTCCATTCAGATTAATAAATTTTCACAGTGGGCTGCAAATCAAATCATTACTTCCTGCTCAGAGTGCCTCAGAGTACCTCCACACTGACAGCCGTAATGAATAGGGAATAAGGCCACAAAACTGCTGTTTAGGAATTCTTAGTTCCTAGACATAGTGCCAATGAACAGAGAAACAGGGGCACCCTCCAGAGGAGGAGTTGTCCTGTGCCATCCTGCCTCAGATGAAAAATGTAGAACTGTTAATGCAGTTTATTAGATGCTATTTTAATCTCTCACACCATGGAGCACAAGAAGATGGTAAAAGAATCCAATAGTAACTGCCACAGCATCATGCTGATTTTCATTAAATTTGTTGAAAGGGGGCTCAGCAAGGAATTATTAAACTGCTTTCAAAGGCAAATGACTAAAATGGTTCATCTATTTACAGCCATCATTCTCAATCACTTCTTTTTTCTTTCTTTTTTTTAATACAGTCATACCTGCTAGTTCCTGCTATAGTCAAGGTTTTGTAAGCCTTTCCAAAAAACTCAATAAATTTGTCAGAGTCTTCTGCCCAGGTGATAAAAGACTCTCTTTGTTTAGAACTGGTAGCAAAGCTACTTTAGAAATGGCTTGCAGAAAATGAAAATAAAGAAACTGAAGTAAGATAACTGTCATCAGGTGTCTAAGGATCTAAAATTACACCGGTCCTTACAGGCTGCAAACTGATATTTGCATTTTAACAACCCAGATATAAAACTTGGTTTTTTTTCAGTAAAAAAATTACAGGAGAGTAGTTCATATGTAAGTTAGGTACATTATTTATACACATATATATAAACAGAGAGGGAGGGGGATAAAATACACATATATACATACACATGTCTACATAACACATACTTCATAGAAATTTCCCAGTATCACCAAGGTTGGAAGAGACCTCAAAGATCATCAAGTCCAACCCATTACCACAGACCTCAAGACTAGACCATGGCACCAAGTGCCACGTCCAAACCCGCCTTGAACACCTCCAGGGATGCTGACTCCACCACCTCCCTGGGCAGCCCATTCCAGCAGG
>VWZE01003175.1:55870-89797 GCA_013396675.1 Eubucco bourcierii | reverse complement strand
GGGAAAGAAAACTGACAAAAATGTCTGGAAAGGATGGTTTGGTTTTTACTGGACAAAGATGCTGCCTTTTAGTCCCCACTGTGTGTTTCAGTAGTAAACACACAGGCTTTAGATCGTCTCATGACTTAGCTCAGTTTTAGTTCTGCATTTACACTTGTGTTGGGTTAAAATAGCCCACTCTCCCCCAATACAGAAGCAAGGGAAAGTAACACAAAGAAAAAAAGAAAAATCAAATTCTGGATTGAGATAAAGAGTTTTGCTGAAAAATGAGCTAGTACAATGCACAACTACCTTAGGTTGTTTGCCCGGAAAGCACAGCAAAATGCAGAAGCAACAGCTGAAGCCAGCAACCTACCCCCAACAGCCAACCTGCAGCCAGCCCAGCAGAAAAAGCCAGCACCCCAAACCTGGAAACCAGAAGCAGCAACCAGAACATGAACCCTCTTGTGTTACAATCTGAACTTCAAGACCCATAATACTTTGTTCCAGCCAGAACTTTCAATTTGAAGCTGGCATGATGCAGCATGGTACTGAATATCAGCAGTAGATTTAACTCAACCCACGACAACACTTAACACATCCCCTGTTACAGTGCAAGGGTACCACTCACTTCAACTAGTCAGTTTCTTTTCCATTCTAATTCTACTGAAACACACAAAGCAACATGCTCCTCTGTTAGCCCTAAACTCCTACCATCTTGAACTTTATTCTCATTAGCAACAGGTATTTCACAGGATCACAGAAACATTTGGGTTGGAAAAGCCCTTCAGAATCAAGTCTAACCAATAACCCTACTCTGCAAGGTTTGCTCTTAAACCACATCCCCAAGTACTGCATCCAAACGACTTTTAAACACATCCAGGGGTTAGTGACTCCACCATCTCCCTGGGCAGTCCATTCCAATGCCTGACCACTCTTGCTGAGAAAATTTTTTTCCTAGTATCTAATCTCAACCTATTCAGTCACAGCTTGAGGCCAACCTGGGACACCATTCCCTCTTGTTCTATCACTATTTACCTATGAGACAAGACCAGCACCAACCTCTCCACAACCTCCTTTCAGGTAGCTGCAGACAGCCATGAGGTTTGCCCTCAGCCTCCTCTTTTTCAAACTAACCAGCCCCAGCTCCCTCAGTCACTCTTCTTAAGATTTATTCTCCAGGCCCTTCCCCAGCTTTGTTGCCCTCCTCTGCCCTCACTCCAGCATCTCCACATCCCTCAGACGCCCAAAACTGGACACAATACTCGAGGTGTGGCCTCACCAGAGCATGTCTAGTTTCTCTTCACACACAATCCTCAGAAGAAATCAGGTGATTGATTTTTCTTAGCAGACCCTTCTCTGGATACCTTAATTTTCTATGACCAAAAGTAGACCAGGAAAAAAAGGGACTCCTCCTTGGCATATTCCAGAAATAAGCCTAACACAGCAGCACACTATGCTGTGTACAGGGCATGACACTGCAGTTATTTGTCCCCCCCACAATATCACCCTCATTAAGCTACATTCATTTTGGTTGCAAATAAGCTGGTTGGTTGCAAACAAATTTTCTTAGCTACTCTGCCTCCTTTCATCTTGACAATCACCTCTCAAACATCAGTCCTTAATACTAAATTGATCCTAAATACAGAGCAAATTAAATACACAAAACAAGCAAACTTTTATTTCTGTACACTGATTTTGACATTGGTATACAGATTTTTTTTTTCCCCCAAGCCAGTACTCTTATAATCATAAACTTATTGTTTTCATTTTCTCATCTGCTAGGCCAAAGTGGTTTGTTGTATCTTTTGAATTAGAAATCTTGTGTCTAAAAATAGGAAATGGTGTAAGCATTTGATATGACACTAACAAACAGATGCAAAAGATGAGAAACCTGCTACTGCCAACCATAACCAAACTGTTTATTTCCATAATCTAACTAACTACTTTAAGCAAACAAGGGAATAATATAGACGGGGTTGACTGTGGTGGTTTAGAGCCAACACCGTAGCCCAGGTTTAAATTATAAACAGTAAACTTGCTGACAGTGCACTGTGCCCTGTAAGAATGGTAAGGTTGGAAGGGACCTCAAGGATCATCTAGTTCCAACCCCCTGCCATAGGCAGGGACACCTCCCACTAGTACAGGTTTCATTCATTCAGGTCACTGATGAATATATTGAACAGAACTGGTCCCAGTATTGACCTTTGTGGGACTCCACTAGTCACAAGCCTCCAACTATACTCCATCCCATTAACCACAACTCTCTGGCTTCTTTCCTTCAACCAGTTCCAAATCCACCACACCACACCCAGACCACACTGTCTCAGGTTAGCCAAAAGCATGCTGTGGGAGACAATATCAAATGCTTTACTGAAATCAAGATAAACCACATTCACTGCTCTGCCATCATCTATCTACCTGGTTATGTCCTCATAAAAGGCTATCAGGTTGCTCAAACATGACCTCCCCTTGGTAAAACCATGTTGACTGCTCTTAATAACCATCTAGCTTTGATATGCCTAAGGACAGCACCAAGGATAAGTTGCTCCATAACCTTTCCAGGGATGGAGGTAAGACTGACCTGTCCATAGCTACCTGGGTTCTCCTTCTTACTCCTTCTGAAGATTGAGGTTTGCCCTCCTCCAGCCCCCAGGCACATCTCCTGTCTGCCATGACATACTGAAGATGGTAGAGAGTGGTTTGCCCATGACCTGTGCCAGCAATCTTACCAGAGGACTGCTCAGAAAGAGCACACAAACCTTCAAGACATTTCTGAGCGGTTGGGATTACTATTTCAATTATCTGAATTTCTCAACACCTCTCTCTGGAAAAGATTTTAGCATTAAAAATCCCAAACTTTATTAGGACTGATGCAGACATTTGATAGGGATCAGTCTTACCATACCCCTCACAGTTAGATAACTTAGATGTTTATTTCACAGTTCCCTGAAGCCAGACTTCCAGCAGTGAGAGATGCAACACTTGAATACATTTAAGTTTTCAGGGTTGATGAAAATACAAATCGTGTGTTATCGGCATAACAACAGGTACATACAAATAACATCACCCAAGACATTTAAGGGACAGTAAAATACAAACCAGATTTTATCATTCAGTTTATCAAGACTTCTAACAGCAAATAAATGACAACAGTTTTAAATTTGGCAGACCACCTTGTAAACACTTTTAATATTTACTATCTATAAGGTACATGTCTTCAAATGATAATTAACCCACTACAGAATAAAATCCCTGAATTCTGTTAATATTTCTTTTCCATTTCTTGTGAATTTCAGAATTTGAAGGACAAAGGAGGATTGCTGTTTGATGTCGTTTTTTTCCTTTACTGTTTCCTTATCCACTTCCTGGATAAAGAATTGGCTGAATGAAGAACTGACTGGATGGTCACACACAGAGTGGTGATCAAGGGCACAATGTCCACCTGGAGACCAGTGACAAGTGATGTCCCTCAGAGATCAGTGATGGCACCAGTGCTGTTTGACATCTTTGTCAGTGACATGGACAGAGGAATCAGTGCAGCCTCAGCAAGTCTGCAGATGACACCAAGCTGTGTGGCACAGTCGACTTGCTAGAGGGCAGGGATCCATCCAGAGGGACCCGCACAGGCTGCAGAGGTGGGCCCAGGCCAACCTCATGACATTCAACAAGGCCAAGTGTAAGGTCCTGCACCTGGGTAAGCACAATCCCAAGCACAAATCCAGGCTGAGTGGTGAATGGTTGACAGCAGCCCTGAGGAAAAGACCCTGGAGGTCTGGGTTGATGAAAAGCTCAACATGAGCCTGCAGTGTGCACATGCAGCCCAGACAGCAACTGAGTGCTAGGCTGCATCAAGAGCAGCGTGGCCAGCAGGGCAAGGGAGGGGATTCTGCCTCTTTGCTCTGCTCTCCTTAGACTCCCATCTGGAGTCCTGTGTGAGGTTCTGGAGCCCCCAGCACAGGAAGGACATGGAACTGTTGGTGTGGATCACTGTTGGAGGCCACAAAGATCCTCAGAGAGCTGCAGCAGCTCTGCTGTGATGACAGAGTGAGAGAGTTGGGGCTCTGCAGCCTGGAGAAATGAAGGCTTTGAGGAGACCTTGTAGCAGTCTTCCAGTATCTGAAGGGGGCCTACAGGAAGGCTGGGGAGGGACTATTTACAAGTTCTGGCAATGACAGGATGAGGAGCAATAGGTTTAAACTGGCAGAGGGAAGATTTAGACTGGATGTTAGGAAGTTCTTTTCAGTGAGGGTGGTGAGACACTGGCACAAGTTGCCCAGGGAGGTTGTGGCTGCTCCCTGCCCGGATGTGTTTAGGATCAGGTTGGATGAGGTCTTGCGCAACCTGTTCTAACGGGAGGTGTCCCTGCCTATAGCAGGGGGTATGGACTGGATGATCTTTGAAGTCCCTTCCAACCTAAACCATTCTATGATTCTATTCTATGAATTATGAGGGATACAGTAGAAGACAAGAATGCACCCCAAAACCATTACTGTCTACTAAAACATCAGCTACATAAAAAACCCAGAAAGACATACTTTTTTTATATATATATATACACACACACATAAATACACATATATATATATTTAGATTACTAATATATCTTCATATTGTGTTTTGTAGACTTGACAGACATTTAGATGTATAAATAAACATTTAAACATACAAATAAAATGTATCAACATCATTGAAACAAATTAACTTTATGGATTTATATGTTTTAAACATTTCCTAAAGTTTGTTTTGTTTTTTTATTTTTAATTCAAGCCATTTTTATTAATAAAAATCAGTACATTTCAGGTGTGCAGAACTTGAAAGATTAGGCAAAGGACAGCATCAGAGCACTATACTGGTGTATTAATGGACATAAAAGACCACTTAATTAAGTCCTCTTTAGGAGTGCTGCATACTATGAATAGCTCAGTGGCAGTCTACCAGCAGTTTACATGATTACAGCTTTACAGTGAATTAAACCTGCGAACTTCAGCTTATTGGGTATTTCATACTTGAGCAAAACTTCCTGCTTCTCCATGGTAGATTTTAAGAACAGGATTAATTTTCAATCTGCCGAAAGCACTATGAACAGGAGTGTTATTTCTAAAGAGCTCCAAAATACACACAGAGATAAAAAGCATGCATGTTCCCATAGACACAGGTGCAACACATTCAACAGCCACAAATCAATTCTTTCTACAGCTTACCTCCACTTATAAGCTAAACTGTAATTAACTAACTTGCCCTGTACAGCAGTGGATATAAGTATGCCCATTACATACCTACAGTGGATGTGATTTGGTTTCAGAAGACAATATGATTCACAAAAGATTTTCAACTGATGGAATTTACAAGTACTGGCAAAGAATAAAATGCAGATTCTAAAGTCCTACCTAAAAGAAGCCTTCACTGTACTTTGCCTCGAGTAATCCTATTTACTTCAGTTCAGTATGCTGTTGAAGCCACAATATTCACATACAAAGCTCCTCGGACTGGAGTATTTCATTTAAACTGGAGAAATGAGGTGAGTTTTCAGGCACAGAAGTCCTCCTTGATATGATCATAGAATCACAGAATAGTAAGGTTGGAAGGGACCTCAAGGATCATTTAGTTCCAACCCCCTGCCATAGGCAGGGACACCTCCCACTAGTACAGGGCACTCAAGGCCCTCCTCCAGCCTGGCCTTCAACACCTCCAGGGAGGGAGCAGCCACAACCTTCCTGGGCAACCTGTGCCAGTGCCTCACCACCCTCACTGTAAACAACTTCCTCCTAACATCCAGTCCAAATCTTCCCTCTGCCAGTTTAAACCCATTTCCCCTTGTCCTGTCATTCCAAGACCTTGTCAATAGTCCCTCTCCAGCCTTTCTGTAGGCCCCTTCAGATACTGGAAGGCTACTCTAAGGTCTCCTGGAAGCCTTCTCTTCTCCAGGCTGCAGAGCCCTTTCTCTTGTAGCCTTTCCTCATAGGAGAGCTGCTGTAGCCCTCTGAGGATCTTTGTGGCCTCCTTTGGACCCACTCCAACACTTCCATGTCCTTCTTGTGCTGAGGGTTCCAGAACTGCACACAGTACTCCAGATGGGGTCTGAGGAGAGCAGAGTAAAAGGGCAGATTCCCCTCCCTTGCCCTGCTGCCCACACTGCTCTTGATGTAGCCCTGGACATGGTTGGTCAGAGCTAATTTTATTTTCTGACCAAAATTTCAGTACTGGTGTTTATTAGAATAATTGGACAAATAACTTCACAATAACTACCCAAGGCAGACATTGTTTCAGACAACAAGAAGCTGAGAGATTAAAAACCCTTACATTTTCCCAAGATGGCCTTCTCTCCACAGTCCCATGGTTTGCTGTTCCTTTCAGAAGAGTAAGTTGAGCCTCACAGACCAGAGCCTTTGCTTGAAACCACAAAGCTTCCCATGACCTACACATTCACAATTCATCCAAGTGTCCATTATTTCCTTCAGATGCATCACCAGCTTCTTATGATTCCTCACAACTAGTAGTACAATTACTACTACTACCTTCTTGTGTTTGCCATCCACAGCTACTGATAGTTCAGAATATAATGTGTGTTTTAATCAGCCAGAACTGGAGAACCACTACCTTAGAAACAAAGATAGTTCCACATTTAGAGGATGCCGAGGCAATCTGTAGAGACTAAATGGAGATGAACAGACTGCAGAACAGAAGCCAGGAACACGTTTAGTTAACAAAAGCCAGACCAGAAGTTGCAACTACACCAATGCAATGCTGCATTCTAAATAAATTGCAATTGCTAGGGAAAAGACTTTATGATGACACTGTTCTGAAAACTTCATTAACATGCAGTGGTGGTAAAGCCCCCCAGTAATAACAAAAATGCTGAGAAAGAAAGGTTGGGTTTAAGTACTTAGCAGTTTTGTGCCCCTGGCAAGATGTTCTTCTCATAGGTATGATTATCTAGACAACTTAATAATGTGTTGGACTTCCCTGAAGAATAATTGTTTAGTTCAGCTGAGCTAAGATGCACACGAATTTGGCCTCAACACACTTCTTTTATTCAATAATTTAAAAACAGGAGAGAAATTACAGTAATCCTGGAAGTTTTCCTACCATAGCAACTGCTGTTATTCTTTCTGCTCTTGACAACGCAAGTAGTGGGTTCTGTCCTTTCTCAGGATTTCCTTTACCTTTAAAACTCCAGAGCACAGAGAAATGTTAGTGTTTTAAAAATAACTCATTTTAAAATCTCTTTTGAAGTTTTAATTGATAGGAAGTTTTGATCTTCAAGAGGGTAGGGAGGCTCTACAGAGGGACTTGGATAGATTGGATCAATTGGCCAATAAAGGCATGAGCTTTAGCAAGGTCAAAGTCCTGTACTTGGATCACAATAACTCCAAACAATGCTACAAGGTTTGGGGCAGTGTGGCTGGAAAGCTGTCTAGCAGAAAGGGACATTGTTGTAATTGAAAGGCAACTCAGAGCCAGCAGTGTGCCCAGGTGGCCAAGAAAGTCAATGGCATCCTGGCTGGGATTAGAAATGCTGTGTGCAGCAGCAGAAGGGAAGATGATTGTCCTCTTGTACTCTGCTCTGGTGAGGCCACACTTCAAGTCATGTGTTCAGTTTTGGCCACCCCATTACAAGAGAGATGTGGAGTTGCTGAAGCAAGTGCAGAGGGCAACAAAGCTGGGGAAGGGTCTGTAGAATAAATGTTACAAAGAGTGACTGAAGGAGCTGGGGCTGGTTAGTTTGAAAAAGAGGTTGAGGGGAGACCTCATGACTGCTTACTGCTAGGAGGTTGTGGAGAGGCTGCTGCTGGTCTCTTCTCATCGGTAATTTAGTGATAGAACAAGAGGGAATGGCCTCAAGCTGCAACTGGGTAGGGTTAGACTGGACATTAGGAAAACTTTTTCCCAGCAAGAGTGGTCAGGCATTGAGATGGGCTGCCCAGGGACACGGTTGAGTCACCAACCCTGGATACATTTACAGGTCACTGGGATGTGATACTTGGGGCTATGGTTTAGGGTGCACCTTGTAAAGTAGGGATAATGGTTGGACTTGGTGATCCTAAAGATGTTTTGCAACACGAATTTTTTCTGTGATTCCGTGAATCATTGTTAACATCAGAACCAATGCTCTGAAGTAATTTTCAGAGCACACTGCTAGTTTCACATAGTCTACATATTAGGCCTAAGTTTTACACTGTATTTTAAAATGAGGAAAACAAGTTATGTCAAGAAAACAGTGAGTAAAAATTTTTAAAACACTTAAACTACAGTTATTACAAAACCAGCATGATGTTAGCAGAGAAGAGCAGCACTGTCAGTGCAGTTGGGAACACCACAGTTTAGTATTTTCTTCAGATGGAGGTGGGATTATCACCGAGTCAAGTTTCTCTTTGAGATAATGTGGGGAAGGGTAGTTCTAGAAAACTAAAGGTAGCCCTTAGATTCACCTTCTGGTTGCCAAATAATCTGCTTTTCATCCAAATCTTTTCAAAAAGCACAGGTGATACTGCTGGTCACTTGAATCCTCTGCAAGACCACATAACTTTGCTTAGTTTCTTCTCATTGCCTTAGAATTACTTTACCAGAAACACATTAGACTACTTCGAAATTCCAGAAAGATTATTCTATGTCGAAATCCAAATTTATTATAGGGAATATGTAACAAAGAGATAAAGCAGAATGTAAAACACCTTAATGGAGACTTAAAGAGGATGGAAAATGCCAGTCATGAAACTGTTCTTAAAGGGAAACAAAGTTTATTATGGTTCTTTCTCTACGTTCAGCATCAGAATAAAAAATAACAGTCTAACTGAGTGGACTCTTTTAGCTGAGGTAATAGGATCCTAGCCCTTAGACACAGAGGTCAATATTCCAATAACAGATATTTTGTTACAGATGCCAGCCTATAAAAACTAGTAAGAAGTTATACTGCCTACCACAGAGAGTTAAATTACTAATACAAAGAACTCATTCAAGGAATGTTTACACTGTGGAATGAATATGTTTCCACACTTTGGGGTCAAGGCACGTTCATTACCTGCATGTCGAGTCCACATCCTGAAAAGACCGGGCAGAAACCATCCATTCCGTTTCACAGATGTAAAAACTAAGTATGAATTGCAGCAATGATCATATTTTTAATGATCAAAGAATGAGAATCTCTTCAGATATCAGCAGTGTACCAAAACTTAGCCCCTGATCATTTACCAATTAAGTAGGGCAAATGGAAAGCAAGGGAAAAAAAATAAAAAACACCAACCAAAAAAACCCAACACTTAATTTTTTTTATTTTATAGCAGTTTGATTTTTCTAGGAAACCAAAAGAAGACAACATTTGTCAGGCAGAACAGAAAGGGAGCTTCAAGGAAACCACTGAGTTGCAGACAGATCCAAGCTAGAGGAGAGTAGATTTAGAATAGACGTTAGGAAGAAGTTCCTCACCATGAGAATGGTGAGACACTGGCACAAGTTGCCCAGGGAGGTGGTGGAAGCTTCATCCCTGGAAGTTTTTAAGGCCAGGCTGGATGCGGCTCTGAGCTACCTGATCTAATGGAAAGAGTTCCTCCCCATGGTTAGGGGGCTCGAACTGGATGATCCTTGAGATCCCTTCAAATCCTGACAATTCTGTGACTTGCATGACATAAGAGCACTTGAGGAGAAAACAAGAGGCAAATTCAAAAAAGCCACCGAGGGCACCAAGTCGATTCAACAAGGTGACTGACCACAACAGATGACCAAAAAGAATTGACATGCCACAAAGTACTACTGACTTGACATAATCATGTACCAGCCAGACTGCATGCTACGCAAACATGTCTTTTAGAGAGACAGCCTATCTCTCACACTTGCAATATTAGGATTGCATGTCTGGTATTTTGCTTATAGTTAACTATAGAGTTTGTATTTTAGAGAAACAGCCTTATCTAGTAAGAGCCTTAAGTAGGGAAAAAGAAGAAACCTGGGATCCACAGATGCTATTCATATTGCTTCTTCATTAGAAAGCAATCCTATAAACCAATGACATGTTCACACTGCTAAACAAGTGTTCATATTGCTAAGAAATCCAAAATAATAGTCCTGGAAACTATATCTGCATTCTTTGGGCAAAATCTAGTATGCAAATTTTCTTTAATTTTATTTCAATTTTAAATTAATTTCATATTTACTGCATTTTCAATGACAAGATTAAGTACTAATGTCCTAGAATATTAGGCTATGAACCCTGAATCCCAGCAGTATTTGGATTAGTAGTAAACCTGGTGGTTTTTTCTAGCTTGCAATCTTCAGTAAGTCAAACAGAAGAATAGGATCTTTTTCACTCCTGATGTTTTACAGGACTTGAGAGCTGTGCATGGCTCATTATGTGTGCCAGGAGCTGGTGTGATTGATTTTTTCACTGGAAATCTCAAGTGAAGCACAAGGGGAAAATATATGCCAGAGACAGCCTACAGCACATTCAGAAACTACATAAACACAAAGTGCCTGCATTAGTGCAGTACATTTACATTATCGTTTCCTTCTCTTTTAATGTAATTCAGACAGTGGCAGCTACCAGTTTAAATCTTTCTGGTTATGGTGGTTTGAACCACATTGGAGCCTGGAGAAGAGGAGGCTCTGGGGAGACCTAATAGCATCCTTCCACTAAATGAAAGGGGTCTAAAGAAGGATGGAGAGAGACTGTGCACAAAGACCTGTGGTGACAGGATGAGGAGCAATGGCTTCAAACCAGAGAAGAGCAGATTTAGATTGGATGTTAGGTACAGGTTCTTTATCATGAAGGTGGTAGAACACTGGAACAGGTTGCCCAAGGAGGTGGTAGGGTTCCCATCCTTGAAAAGCTGAGGCATAACAGGGCTCTGGGTAACCTGGTCTAGTTGAGGATACCCCTGCAGACTGCACAGGGATGGACTGGATGACCTTTAGAGGTATCTTCCAGCCCAGAACATTCTATAATTCTATGCTAATATCCCCCACTATTAGAAATCAAGAATTTATGACATTTTCACAACTGTGGGGCATTACCATCCTGGACAGGGGATTCTGGGTCGCTCTCTTGCTTTGTGGGTCCTGAGCCTGCACATGGGGGAGAGGTGGAAACACACACACACAGAGGTGGAAACACTTCTATGGTTGCTAAAATTTAGAAGTTGTAAGTTATTCCAAGCCTGAACTACAAATTGATTACTTTGGAATTTAAAAGTTAAAATCAACAAAGTAAAAAGCATCCAGAGAGTTTTAGCTGAGTATCAAACCAAAATGAATGAAAAATTACTATTTCAGATTTAGCAACCAATGCCTCTCTTGCCCACTGACAAAGTATTGGTACACGTACAAGTTTCTCAATCATTCCAGTTGCTGTCACTATTTTTTGAGTCTGCAGAAATGACAGTGTAAAGTGCAGGTGCTTCTTCTCAAACAAAAAGTACAATAAGTAGCATTAAAGTACAATTTTAGATACATGCTGGTTGTTCAAGCTATCTGTGGTATTGATCTCAGTCATGGTTAGGCCTAAGTAGGCCAAAAAAGGGTTATACATGTCCTGGTTTGCCCACACATGTTTTTCTGCTCTCCCTCCTTCTGTTTTGGGGAGAAGCAACTGCAGGAAAGAGGACAAAGAACCTGGAGCCACTGAGGCCAAGGACTTTAGCTTGCCCAGACTCGTTCTGCATCCTATATGGTAAACAAGGTACACAGGCTCAGCTTGTATATTCTTTGTGCAAGGCCTGTGCTCTGCCCTAAAAAATGTAAAGCAAGTCTATGGTTTCACCTGATATGGTCAAGTTTGGTTAACTGCCATTCTGGTTGGCTATTCTGTGTCCAAAGGCCCATTAGTCTCACACTGTATTGATAAAAGGAGATGAGCAGGTGACACAACCTGCTTTGCTGCTGTGTCTGTGCTCTGTGTCATGCTTGCTGCTTGCTACTGCCTTATTGGATCCTGAACTACCTGGAAATCCCACTGCCTCAAGTTTACCAGGAACAGGCTCTAAATGCCTCCATGAAATTGGCCTGTACAGCCAGCATGACAGTGCTGAGACTGCACCTGAAAGCCTACTGCCAAGACAGAAAGTCCTGGAGACACACAGATCATCCAGAGAGATCAGGACCAGGTCAGAGTTTGTCTGCCTCCTTTCCCCAGCAGCCTGGGAAGAATCAGAAGTCTCAGCAGCTGACAAGACAGTAACAGAACTCCCTGAAAGCATTTGGGTACTGTCTGAAGCTGTAGCCAGCCCTGTCAGTTGGGAGATAATTTTGTGAGTAAATACTTAAACGCTCTTGTAATTCACCATTGCCTTCTGCCATAAGCAGAAAGGAGCTCCGTAACTCCATCTAGTGGGCAAGCAGCATATTGACTGCAGGAATCGAATCTTGCAGTTCAATTGAGTTCAACTAATGTCATATATTATTGCTCATTATCTCTAGAACCTGTATTAATTATCTCTACAACATTTCCATAACCATGCAAAGAACCTATTTATTATTTAAAAAATAGTGGTCAGGGTGGTAAGAGTTCTGGATATTGAATACTAATGAACAATGTTAGTTTTTGAAAATATAATCTCACCTTAATTAATTACCCCTCCATAACAATCTCATACCAACTCAGTATTTTCTTAAATAACTATAGTATTATGGGTGTAAACTGGCAGAGGGGAGATTTAGACTGGATGTTAGGAGGAAGTTCTTTACAGTGAGGGTGGTGAGGCACTGGAAAAGGTTGCCCAGGGAGGTTGTGGCTGCTCCCTCCCTGGAGGTGTTCAAGGCCAGGTTGGATGAGACCTTGAGTGAGCTGTACTAGTGGGAGGTGTCCCTGCCTATGGTAGGGGGTTAGAGCTAGATGACCCTTGAGGTCCCTTCCAACCTTACCATTCTATGATTACATGTTCAGTAGCAGACAGGACTTTTCTTAGAATGCAACACTTCAGTAGGTTCGTTTGGTTTGATTTTTTTTTTAATTTAGAACTGGTTATTAACTCATAGCACATTATTTCCACCTTACACAACTGCAGAGGTTTTTGCATCTGCAAAATTTCTTCATTCAATTACAACAAAACTTTACATTAGCCTGTGTTACCCTGTATTCTGTGCTTCAGAAAATGATTCCCCCTACACAGTCAGAACTAGGAAATTACTAAAACTCAAACAGCTTCAGATCAATCAAGCCTAGAAGAGAGAGATCACATGGCTGAAGAAGACAGAAAAACAACTTTGGAGTTGATCTGCAACAGTAAAATGAAAGATGCTGTCCTTAAAATATGTACCTGCAATAATTTTGTTTTTAAAACTAAACTAAATCCCAAGTATTCTATAAACTGTATGCAAGTTCACAGACAACACTTAAATATTCAGGCTGGAAAAGCCCCTCAAGATCACCAAGTCCACCTGATAACGCTGCTCCTACAAGGTGCACCCTAAACCATATGTCCAAGCATCTCATCTGAATGACTTTTAAACACATCCAGGGTTGGTGACTCCACCACCTCTCTGGGCAGCACATTCCAATGCTTGACCACTCCTCCAGGGAAAAAATTTCTCCTAATATCTAGTCTAAACTTACAGCATATTTCTTGGACTGAAAAAAACAAAATGCTGACAAGCAAAAGATTTAACTAAGTGGTTATGCACACAGTTGTGCTAATTTTCTCCTGAGCTTGACTGGATAATAAAAGTTCTGAATTTGAATAGCAGCAAAAGAACAGCAGGAGATCCACATACTCATTCCCGTCAGCCTAGACACTCCTTTCTGGTACAAATGTCAGAGGTTACAACTGACACTGAAAGCTACTTCCAGCAACTTAAGAGAAAATATGCTTTGAAGCTATCTGAATAATAACATTTCAACTGAGAGTACTGCACTTATAGTCCTAATGCACACACTACTTAAAATACATCATGCAGGCAAAGGCTGTAACAACTTAGCTCTCATTATACAGACTCAGGTTAATATTGCACATGCACATCTTATATCTCATCTATAAACCCCAAGACTCATTAGGTTCCCAACTAGGTATGTCACTCCACAAGAAAATAGTCTTGAAAATTTAGCAGTTACTGTATAATGATTTCCCTTTCCTTTAAATTAGAGGAAAACCATAATCCTGAGAGGGGCAGGACTAGCTCACAGGATGTTAGGCATTAGAAGGGACCCAAAGAGATCATCAAGTCCAAGCTCCCTGCCAGAGTAGAACCATACAATCTAGCTCAGGTCATACAGGAAGACATCCATACATGCCTGGAAAGTCTCCAGTGAAGCAGACTCCACAACTTCTCTGGGGAGCCTATGCCAGTGTTCTGTGACCCTTACAGTCAAGAAGTACCCCCTTGTGTTGAGGTAGAATCTCCTGTGATGCAGTTTACATTCACTGCTCCTTGTCCTACCACAGGGAACAAGTGAGCAGAGCCTGTCCCCCCTTCCTGCCCCTCTTCCCTCAGATATTTATAAACATTTATTAAATCTCCACTCAGTCTTCTCTTCTCCAGACTAAGCAGCCTCAAAAGTCCCTCAGCCTCTCCTCATCAGGCAGTGCTCCAGTCCCCTCATAGTCCTCGTAGCCCTCCGCTTGACCTTCTCCAGCAGATCTCTGTCCCTCTTAAACTGGGGAGCAAAAAATGGAACACAGTACTCAAGATGATCTTCAGTTATCCCTTCCAGCCTAAAACATTCTATTATTCTATTTGTAGAGAGTATTAATGAGCAACATCAACTACATCCAGTGACTCAGCGCTCTTAACAGTGTGCTCTCCCACCACACAAATCTGGCAGTAAACAAAGATCAGCACCTTCACTGGTAATAAAAGCTACTTTGTCGTGGCCCACGACAATGCCACAGAATCACAGAAACACTGCCGCTGGAAAAGACCCTCAGCATCAGGGCAAACATAACACCCATCTTCAAGAACGGAAAAAAGGATGACCCTGGAAACTACAGACCAGTCAGCCTCACCTCTGTGCCTGGCAAGATCATGGAGCAGATCCTGATGAAAGTTCTGCTAAGGTAAATGGAAAACAAACCAGAGGTGATTGCTGGGAACCAGCAATGGTTGCACCAAGGGCAGATCTTGCCTGACAAATTTAGTGGCTTTGTATGATCAAGTCACAGCGACAGTGGACAAGGGAAGGGCAACTGATGGCATCTACCTGGACCTGAGTAAGGCATTTGACTCTGTCCCACATGACATCCTGGTCACCAAACTGGAAAAACATGGACTTGATGGGTGGACCACTCACTGGATGAGGAATTGGCTGGATGGTGGCACCCAGAGAGTGGTGATCAAGGGCACAATGTCCACCTGGAGACCAGTGACAAGTGGTGTCCCTCAGGGGTCAGTGCTGGGACCAGTGCTGTTTAACATCTTTGTCAGTGACATGGACAGAGGAATGGAGTGCACCCTCAGCAAGTTTGCAGATGACACCAAGCTGTGTGGCACAGTCGACTTGCTAGAGGGCAGGGATGCCTCCAGAGGGACCTGGACAGGCTGCAGAGGTGGGCCCAGGCCAACCTCATGAAATTCAATAAGGCCAAGTGTAAGGTCCTGCACCTGGGTAGGCACAATCCCAAGCACAAATACAGGCTGGGTGGTGAATGGCTGGAGAGCAGCCCTGAGGAAAAGGACCTTGGAGTCTGGGTTGATGAAAAGCTCAACATGAGCCTGCAGTGTGCACATGCAGCCCAGACAGCAACCGAGTCCTAGGCTGCATCAAGAGCAGCGTGGCCAGCAGGGCAAGGGAGGGGATTCTGCCCCTTTACTCTGCTCTTGTCAGACCCCACCTGGAGTCCTGTGTGCAGTTCTGGAGCCCTCAGCACAGGAAGGACATGGAAGTGTTGGAGTGGGTCCAGAGGAGGCCACAAAGATAATCAGAGGGCTGCAGCAGCTCTCCTATGTAGGACAGGCTGAGACAGTTGGGGTTCTTAAGCCTGGAGAAGAGGAGGCTTCGAGGGGACCTGATAGTAGCCTTCCAGTATCTGAAGGGGGCCTACAGGAAGGCTGGGGAAGGATTATTTACAAGGTCCTGCAACGACAGGACAAAGGGCAATGGGTTTAAACTGGCAGAGGGGAGATTTAGACTGGATGTTAGGAGGAAGTTCTTTCCAGTGAGGGTGGTGAGACACTGGAACAGGTTGCCCAGGGAGATCGTAGATGCTCCCTCTCTGGAGGTGTTCAAGGCCAGGCTGGAGGAGGCCTTGAGTGCCCTGTACTAGTGGGAGGTGTCCCTGCCTATGTCAGGGGGTTGGAACTAGATGATCCTAGAGGTCCCTTCCAACCTTCCCATTCTATGATTCTATGATCATCAAGCCCAACCATTATCCCTACTCTACAAAGTTCACCTTTAAACCATATCCTCTAGTACCATATCCAAATGACTTTTAAACACATCCAAGGTTGGTGACTCCATCACCTCCCTGGGCAGCCCATCCCAATGCCTGACCACTTCTAATGTCCAGTCTAAACCCACCCAGTTGTAGGTTGCACACTCTTAGGCAAAAAGCTAACTTAGAAGGTGCAAGTAAAAAACAGGTACATTCTTCTTAAATTTACCATTTGAGAAGTTTACTAATTTTTAAGAGAAAGCCTGTAGAAGCATGTAAAACTCACTGTTACATTAGACACTTCATCTCATCCCAGCCTTCCCAGGAAAATATTGTTGATTTGAAATAATTAAACACAATGCTGTAAATTTATCTAATGAAATTTTGATGTGTTGACCATATTTTAAAAACAGCATTTCAGTACTGTGCATTTACTAAATTTTTACTTCTTCTAGCAAGACCTGGTTAAATTGTAAGGGCTTTTTGATAAAAGAGTGCAGAAAACTGCTGTATGCAAGTCACTCACTACAGCAGGCAGGATTTAATTTTGTTATGAGTAACTCTGCTATAAAAAGGTATGATTGCAATTGATTAAGACTTTGATCATCATGCTCCCATGTTTAGCCTTCCATTAAACTGCTGTCATTACAACAGAAGCTGTCCTACTGAATTAACAGGAAACAAAACACCTGAACTAGCATCAGAGTGTTTTGTAGTCCAGAATGGGTGGGAACACACAGCAAATAAATTTGGGACCCTTTAAGCACACAATTACATTGGCTATCAGCTATAGACTTCACAAGACTTCTTTTTTTTATATTTCACTTACACTTACGCATAGTATTCTGGTTTCAACCTTACCCCCCTGCAACTCTTGTTTAAAGCCCTTTCAATGAACTCCTCTAACTCTTTCTTGCCCTAGGATCATTTTCCCCCTTTGAAACAGCCATTCTCTAACTGTCACCAGTAGGTCTGGTGTCTCATAAAGTAACCCATGGTCAAAAATAATTAAGTCCTGCTGGTGACACCACTCTCAAAGCCAGGCATTGATCTCCTGGCTTTTCCTGTTTGTCCCCTTATCATCCCTTGCAACCTGTAGGATGGAGGCAAAAGATACTAACTTTATCAGTACAAACAGATCAACATTATCTAGGTCAAGCAGCCTGTATAAAATGCCAATAGAAAGTGGTTTAGTCAACTGTATCATATTTCTTGAATGCTTGTTACAGAAAATATGACATATAGTTTTGCAAGAACCAAGGAAATAAAGAACCAGAAACAAAAAGAAAGGGGGGGAAAAAAGGCAAAAAAAGGCAAGGATGGAATGATCACATTAAAAGCTATAAAAGTGCATATTAAAATCTGAAAATATCCCACGTGACACTGACATTTTAATAGGTTCTTTTTAAGGTATGGAAGCCTTTATTGCGGCAACTAAAGTTCCAGATATTACACATGCAGACTTAACCAGATGCCATCAATTAAACAAGCACAATTTCAATTGTGTGTGTGAGAATTTCCTAAAGCCCCCCGCACACACACACCTCTCAAGATAGAAATTACAGATTTCACTCTCTTTTGTGAAAATTATTTTTTTTAATACTGCCTACCATGAAAAGCACATTCCACACTATGATGATGATCACTCAAGCATGTCACTTCTACTTGTTTGTACATCCATACAGATGATCAGAGGGCTGGAGCAGCTCTCCTATGAGGACAGGCTGAGAGAGTTGGGGCTCTGCAGCCTGGAGAAGAGAAGGCTTCCAGGAGACCTTGTAATAGCCTTCCAGTATCTGAAGGGGGCCTACAGGAAAGCTGGAGAGGGACTATTGACAAGGTCCTGCAACAACAGGACAAGGGGCAATGGGTTTAAACTGGCAGAGGGGAGATTTAGACTGGATGTTAGGAGGAAGTTCTTTCCAGTGAGGGTGGTGAGGCACTGGAACAGGTTGCCCAGGGAGGTTGTGGCTGCTCCCTCCCTGGAGGTGTTCAAGGCCAGGTTGGAGGAGGCCTTGAGTGACCTGTACTGGTGGGAGGTGTCCCTGCCTATGGTAGGGGGTTGGAACTAGATGATCTGTGAGGTCCCTTCCAACCTTACCATTCTACGATTCTAAAACTCAAATTACTTAAATGATTCTGGACCTGGATACAGGTTAATTCAAAACCTGCCTATCTCTTAGAGTAAATGGTCCATCTACCTGTTTTTTTTTTTTTTTCTTTGTTTTACTCCCACTGTCTTCCTACACATCAAAGCACAGAACCTTAAAGTGTACTCTCTTTTTAAAAGTCCTGTCACTTTCTGGCTCCTGGATATTTTATCATACACAACAAGCACACACAACAAGATTTTTACAGGTCCTTATTCCCTTATGCTTATTTTATGCATTGTACAGAGAAAAGCTCAAAGTACCTCTGTCCATGCATTTTCAAAAGTTGTAAAAAGGGGATTCTCCCAGAGCTCACTCCCATTCAATCTACATTTCTCCTTGAACAAGGTAGAATGTTTCTGAATCTTTCTTCAGATAGTACACTATTTCTACAAACCATGTGCTTGCAAATGCACCGTGAAAGGCTTGCACTATTGGAATACTCAAAGGATTTGTTCTGTTTGTGTTTAAGGCATGTGTTAGCATGTAAAGACAAAGTAGTCCAACTTCCATTATATAATGGAACTTCTACTGATTCAGTAAGGATGGGATAAAATATTAGGATTGCCTGCATGAAGTACAAGTTCCAGTTATTAAGGCAATATATTCAAACATTTTTTATGACCCTAAAAATTGTTAGACTTTATTCTTTTTGTTATGAGCATATTTCTCATGCTTCTGACATATTCATGCAAGTACAGTCAGTGCTACACTAAAATACTTTTAAAGCAGGTCTATTTAGACAGGGAGCGACCAAGGTGAACTTAAGAGTAATAGTAAAGTGGTGAAGGTAGCTTAATATCACCTTCCTATGTTCCCTGTCCAGAAGCAACAGAAGTGATGTCTATGTTCTTTGGAGGATCACTCCAGCATCTGGCAAGTATCACAGTATCACAGTATCGCAAGGGTTGGAAGAGACCTCAGAGATCATCAAGTCCAACCCATCACCACAGCCCTCAAGACTAGACCATGGCACCAAGTGCCATGTCCAAACGTGCCTTGAACGCCTCCAGGGACGGTGACTCCACCACCTCCCCGGGCAGCCCATTCCAGTGACAAATTACTCTCTCAGTGAAGAACTTCCTCCTCACCTCCAGCCTAAACTTGCCTTGGCGCAGCCTGAGACTGTGTCCTCTTGTTCTGGAGCTGGTTGCCTGAGAGAAGAAGGTAACCTCCTCCTGGCCACAACCACCCTTCAGGTAGTTGTAGACAGCAATAAGGTCCCCCCTGAGCCTCCTCTTCTCCAGGCTAAACAGTCCCAGCTCCCTCAGCCTCTCCTCATAGGGCTTGTGCTCCAGGCCTCTCACCAGCCTCGTTGCCCTTCTCTGGACACGTTCAAGCACCTCAATGTCCTTCCTAAATTGAGGGGCCCAGAACTGGACACAGTACTCGAGGTGTGGCCTGACCAGTGCAGAGTACAAGGGGAGAATGACCTCCCTGCTCCTGCTGGCCACACTATTCCTGATGCAGGCCAGGATGCCATTGGCCTTCTTGGCCACCTGGGCACACTGCTGGCTCATGTTCAGGCGGGTGTCAATCAGCACCCCCAGATCTCTCTCTGTTTGGCTGCTCTCCAGCCACTCCGACCCCAGCCTGTAGCTCTGCATGGGGTTGTTGTGGCCAAAGTGCAGCACCCGGCACTTGGACTTGTTGAATGCCATCCCGTTGGACTCTGCCCATCTGTCCAGGCGGTCTAGGTCCTGCTGCAGAGCCCTTCTGCCCTCCAACCCAGCAACATCAGCCCCCAGCTTGGTGTCATCTGCGAACTTGCTGATGACTGACTCAATGCCCTCGTCCAGATCATCAATGAAGATGTTAAAGAGGATGGGGCCCAGCACTGATCCCTGGGGCACTCCACTAGTGACTGGCCTCCAGCTGGATGTGGCACCATTCACCACCACTCTCTGGGCTCGGCCCTCCAGCCAGTTCCTAACCCAGCGCAGAGTGTTGGCATCCAAGCCACGAGCTGACAGCTTAGCCAGCAGTTTGCTGTGGGGGACAGTGTCAAAGGCCCTGCTGAAGTCCAGGTAGACCACATCCACAGGCCTCCCCACATCCACCAGGTGGGTCACCCGATCATAGAAGGAGATCAGGTTGGAGAGGCAGGATCTGCCCTGCCTGAATCCATGTTGGCTGGACCTGAGCCCTTGGGCATCCTTCAGGTGTGCAGTTATTGCCCCCAAGATAAACTGCTCCATCATTTTCCCTGGCACTGAGGTCAGACTGACAGGCCTGTAGTTCCCAGGTTCCTCCATCCGTCCCTTCTTGTGGATGGGGATCACATTGGCCAGTTTCCAATCGTCAGGGACCTCTCCTGTGAGCCAGGACTGGTGGAAGATGATGGAGAGTGGCTTGGCCAGCTCATCTGCCAGCTCTCTCAGCACCCTAGGATGGATCCCATCAGGTCCCATGGACTTGTGGGTGTCCAAGTGGCTCAGCAGGTCCTGAACTAATTCCTCATGGATTTCCAGGGGAACACACTGCTCCCCGACCACATCACCCAGCTCAAGAGTCCACTTGTCCTGAACTCCTCCCTCCTCACTGTTGAAAATTGAGGCAAAGAAGGCATTCAGGACCTCAGCCTTTTCCTCGTCTTCAGTTATGGTGTTCCCCTCCAGGTCCAATAAGCAGTGGAGACTCTTCTTGCCCTTCTTTTTAGCATTTATAAATTTGTAGAAATGCTTTTTATTGTCTTTTACAGAGGTAGCCAGCTTAAGTTCTAACTGAGCCTTTGCCTCTCTAATTCTTCTCCTACACAATCTAACAACATCCCTAAACATGTCAGGAGAGGCCTTCCCCTCCTTCCAAAGGCGATACATCCTCTTTTTCTCCCCTAATTCCTTCAGGAGCTCCTTGTTCATCCAGGCTGGTCGCCTTCCCCGCCAGCTCCCCTTTCGGCACATGGGAACTGCCAGTTCCTGTGCCTTCAAGAGCTCCTGTTTGAAGTAGGTCCAACCATCCTGGGCCCCTTTGTTCTTAAGGGCCGCTGCCCAGGGGACTTTGCAGATAAGTTTCTTGACCAGGCTGAAGTTTGCCCTCCGGAAGTCCAAGGTGAGGGAGTCCAAGTACTAAGGCACAATGTTTAAAGACAAATTTCTCAAAACAACTCTGCTTCCCAAACCAGACTAAAAGTTTAGAAGCGACCAAAGTTTCCTGTTTTACCATTACATATCACAATTTTCTTGGCCTTCGATATTCCTGTTTTTGAGAAACTTTGGTACAAGTTACAACACAGCTGCAGATGCAAAAAAAATACTTCTATTTAGATTTTTTAATGCAATAAATGATCTCTTCTTGAGAAATAATATAAAGTAATATTATACCAATATTCCAATATTACCTCTTATCAATACTGCCTCCATCAAATGAATTTAATCTCCAAAAAAGCTCAACTAACTTGCATATTCTAATTAATATCACACTGAAAATAGTTAATGATGCTAAATTACAGCAATCTTTTTAAAAGGGTCAAATTTGTCTATCTGCATTTAAGCTATAAACATCAGGCATGAAAATAAATGGGTTTTGAAGCAACACTAATTCTGAACTGTCCCACTTAAGAAAATTATTTCTTTTTATAAGTTTTTGTGTGTGTGTGTGTGTGTGTGTGTTTAATTAAGCCATCCAGTAAAGGATTCTACCTGATAGCAAATTGCAATGTTGTATTTCTCTTCCTATTGCTCAGAGCAGAAATCCTCCATGTTCTCCCTTCACAGAATCACAGAACATTAAAGGTTGGAAGTGACCTCTAGAGATCACAGAGTCCAACTCCCCTTCCAAGCCAGGATCTAGAGTACTCTGCACATGAATGCATCCAAGCAGGGTTTTGAAAGCCTCCAGAGCAAGAGATTCCCTTCCAAGTTTTCAGATAAAACCCTTCATCAGATACAGTCACAGAATCACAGAAACATTGTGGTTGGAAAGGACTCCCAGGATCATCAAGTCCAATCGTTATCCCTACTCTACAAGTTCATCCTAAACCATAGCCTTAAGCACCACATGCAAACAATTTTTTAACATATCCAGGGTTGGTGACTCCACCACCTCCCTGGGTAGCCCATTTCAATTCCTGACCGTTCTTTCCTTGAAAAAAATTTTGCTAATATCCAGTCTAAACCTACCCAGTCACAGTTGAGACCATTCCCTCTTGTTCTATCTACCTGTGAGAAGAGACCAGCACCAACCTCTCCACAAACCTCTGTCCAGGTAGCTGGAGACAGTGAGGAGATCTCCCCTCAGCCTCCTCTTTTTCGAACTAACCAGCTCCATCTCCCTCTGTTGTCTTTCATTAGATTTATTCCCCAGGCCCTTCCCCAGCTTCCTTGCCCTCCTCTGCACTGGTTCCAGCACTTCCCCATCTCTCTTCCTATGAGATGCCCAAAACTGAAGACTCCAAATGTGGCCTCACCAGAGCTGAATACAAGGGAACAATCACATCCCTATCCCTGCTGAACACAGCATTTCTAATCCCAGTCAGGATGCCATTGGCTTTCCTTGCCACGTGGTCTTACTGCTTGCTCATATTGAGTTTTTTGCCTCTTACAAACCCCAGGTTCCTTTCTACCAGACAGCTTTCCATCCACACTGCCCTATGCCTGTAGCATTATTTGGGATTGTTGTGGCCCAAGTGCAGGACCTAGCATTTGGCCTTACTGAAGCTCATGCTGCTGACATTAGCCCATCCATCCAATCTATCCAAGATACCCAGTCTTCACAAGAATCTACACAGCTACACAAGAGGACAGCTTTAGAACTATTTTAATACAAGACTTTCATCACTGGTAAGAGATATTTTTATTATATCATAGATGTGTTCCCACAATGACAACTTCACACTATACAGAGTAGCACTACCAATTGCCAAATACAAAGTCTCACCAGTTCCTTGAGAGTCTGTTAAAGAGTGCTAGTTCATATGACTCCACTTCCAATGAATAAATAGATGTCTTAAAAGATCAGCCCACTACCCGCTGAAATTCAAAGAGGTAATCCAATGAAAAGAAGATCAAGCAGCTATGCTGAACGATCTGCAAAGCCACATTAATCTATCAGTAAAATTACACTTTTGCTGATGCTCCTCAGCTAATATTTATACTGGCATACTTTAAATAGGATTAAAGGTATGCTGATAACCACATTAATACTTGCAGTGTACCTTTCACGTTTTATCCAGGTACAGAATTAACTAAATCTAATGACGTTCCTGCAAAGACAGCATACAGCTATTTGTGTTTGGATAAAATCTGGTCGTAAACCTGGTGGGTTAGCCACACTACTTGCTGTCACACAGAATACATGGCAGAGACAAATAAGATCATAGGTTTGTGCACAAAAAAAAGAGGTCAAAGCTTCTTTATTTTGCACAGTGGTTTCTTTCAGATTCTACAGTTGAAATGTTGCACTTGAAAGAAAAATAAAAAGGCACACACGCAAACAAGGAAAAAAAAAGAACAAAACCAAATCACCATCCTGATATACTAATATGAAATTAATTAAGTTCAGCACTCAAGTTTCTCTACCTGAAAGAGTTATTTATTGTTGTGGAAGGCCAAAATAGGTCTAAACATGTCCTTGGCTTGTCCAAATATGTTTTTTGCTCTCCCTCCTTTCTGCTTTTGGGGGAGGCAATCAGGGGAAAGGAATACAAAGGTCTGGTGCCTTCCAGTCTCCTCCTCTCCTTTCAAACAGGGTACCCACACGTCTTTATATACTTGTTGGTGTTCTGCCCTAAAAAAGTAAAAGTAAGCCCTGACTTTACCTAATATGGTCAAGTTTAGCAAACTGTCATTCTGATTGGCTATTCTGTGGCCAAGAAACCATCAGTCTCGGGCTACGTTGATAAAAGAAGATGAGCAGGTAAACACAACATGCTCTGCCTTATCAAGCTCTCTGTGCTTCTGCCATTGCATCCTGCCATGCTCTGCCTGCTACATACTAAGGAGTCCCAACACTTTGGGTTTGTCTACCTGGAAACTTGCCATGCCTCAAGTTTACCAGGGAATAGGCATTAAGTGCCTTCATGCAATAAGCTCACATGACATTGTGCCCGTCTGCACATTTGCAAGTTATCCTGCCTGCACCTCTGCAAACCTCCATGCCAAGGCTGGAGTCAAAGAGGAACCAGGACCAGGTCAGAGATCATTTGCCTCTTTCCCAGCAACCTGTTGAGAGTCTGAGAAGATATGCAGGCCTTAACAGCTAAGACAACACCAACTGCACTGAGATGCCCAAAACTGAACATAACACTTGAGCTGTGGCCTCACCAGAGCTGAGTTCAAGGGGAAAATCACCTCCCTATCCCTACTCCTGCTGCACACAGCATTTCTAATCCCAGACAGGATGCTATTGGCTTGCTTGGCCATCTGGGCACACTGCTGGTTCATATGCAGTTGTTTGTCGATTACAACCCCCAGATTTCTTTCTGCAGGTAGATTTCCAGCCACACTGCCCCAGGCCTATAGAGCTGCTTGTGGTTATTGTGACCCAAGTGCAGGACCTGGCATTTGGCCTTGTTGAAGCTCTTAATGAGCTCATTATGAAAGAACAGAGCATCAGAGATGCATAAAGGAGTGCTGTAAGAATAAAAGGCCTAATGTAAGTTACCAAAACATAAGCAGAGGATAGCAGCACTGAGAATGAACATGACTACCCATCATAGAAAGAAAGCACATTTTATGCTTATATAGAGGTTAAAGCCCACACCTTACAATAAGCAGCAGAGTGATGCTAGAAAGGAAATTAATCACCTGTATTTCAGAACCTGGTAAAGAGGATGTGCAATATATAAGCACTGAGTTGATGTAGAACGAAGAAGATAAAAAAAGAAATAAAGAAAACACTCAGTGAGCACTATCTATACCACATACCCTACAGTAAGGTTCTGTGGAAAACGTAGCATCAGCATGTAATTAAAGATTGTATCAGAAACTATAAATGTAACAAGGCCATATTGAGGTTACCTGTGCTATCTTAAATCAAAGCCTTCTTGGATCATTTTAAGGGCTTCTGTAAACAATGCACATCCATGCAAATATTCCAAACCTGATCTTTACTGCTGGGTAATCAGAGCTTGTAAATATATAGAACATGCAAACACAGTACACCATTTTTCAGAAACTGAGAAGATTAATACATGTAAGAATTTTCCTTAAGTTCCAGCAACAAGTTTCTGTCACTATCTTATCATGTACAACAGCAAAATGCATCTCAACTGAAAAAGCTGATAAACTACAGCAACAGCAGCAAGATACTGCACCTCTCACAAGAAACCACTAATGCTCCCCTCCATGTGCCAAGCACAATTAACTGCCATAAATCATCTTTACTGCAAGCATGGGTTTTGTTTGCTGCCCAGTTCACCTGTTGTACATACAGCTTTGAATGTTACAGCTCTATCATTCACAAGTGCATTGTTTCTGACAAGTCCCAACACCTACCCAGTCCCAACACCTACCCAGTCCCAACTGTTCCTAGTTATAAACCAAAGAAGAAAGCATTACATTTGGAGTTGTTTTTTTTTAATACAAACAGAAAAGACAATTCTTCTCACTTAAAATGTAATCATGGAACAAGACCACACCTTCCAAAGGAGAATGGTTTTGCTGTTATTAAAATAATCACAACTTCTGCCTTTAAACCCTACTTTGACTGTTACACCACTTAAAAACAAAGCACGCATTTCACACAAATCCACTGGAATGAAATTTCTCACAGAAAAAATGGTTCACAGAAGTTTAGTAAAATAAATACTATTTATTTATTTATTTCCTCAATGATTGGGGGAAAAAAGGGACAAAAGTATTACCTGTTCTAAATTATGATGAGAGAAATCCTATACTTAAATACAAGCAAACAATTTCCAAGTGGACAACTTATTACAAAAAGACGAAGAAACAAAACCTCCTTTGATCATAATTAAAAGCTCTTTATAATAATTCTGAATAAATGAAGGGTTAAGATTCGTTCAGGAAAGAACACCACGTTGGGTTTTTTTGTTGTTGGTTTGGTTTTGGTTGGTTTTTTAGGTTTTTGTAATACAGTAACATCATCTTAAAGTGGTAAGGGGCACATTTCTTACTGCTAAAGGCAACTCTTATTCCATTTGGAAGAACACTCCAGGGCAATAGTGACACAATCAGGCTTTCTATCTGGAATCAGTTTGCCTCACATTTAAGAGTGCTTTACAATAAAACTCAGTGACTAAAGGAATTCTCAACAAAAAAAACACTGAAGTGGAATATCTATTATAATGCTGATAACATCAAAAAATACATGCTGAACTACTCCAAAGTTTTAAAAGAAAGCCACCCACAGTGAACAGTTGATTGGGTTGGTTGGTTTTTTTTTCTTTTTCTTTCCAAAACATGTTTTCAACCATGGTAGTAGAACAGGATTTAAATTCAAGTCATGTAAACAGCAATGCTGAAGCAATAACAAAACAAGGCTTTTACTTCCCTCTCCTGGCAACAGAACTGTGAATGCATTTTACCTTCAGCCTTATTTCAGAAAATTCTTTGAAATTAAAAATACATAAATAAAAATAAAAACAATCTTAATTTGTACAGAAAATATTGTAGGAGAAAAAAAAAAAGATGACTGTGGGTGCAACTGGCATGTAGACTTCAAATCAAAGTACTGACTGACAGTTCAGCATTGCTCTACTCCATAATAGTTTTAAAGAAATGGTCAACAATAATTCAAGTCTGTGTTTCAGCCATACTTTCCTGTTCTCAAAGGTGGTATCTAACAGGAAAAAAAATGAAAAGAAAAAAGAAATCACTAAGTATAGTCTTAGTCCAGTCTAAAGAAAAGGCCTAATGTTAACAGATTTAGAAACGTCTTGTCCCCTTTCTATGAAGCAAAATGCATCCTTGTCCTGTGTCAGACGACTTTGCCTGTCCTCCAGGTATGCCCAGAGGGCAAAGTAGGCTATAATGACCCATCTGTTCACTACTGGCAAGTAGCAAACTTCTAATGAAGACAGATGTGGGTCACCCTGCACAGGAAGGCTGCAGGGTGCTAATGAATCCACCTAATGGTCACTACCTGCCACTGCTGACTGATTGATGAGCAAAAGGGTTAAGCTTCAAAAGCAAAAGACAAGTATTTCAGGTAATCATTAGTCTTACTAGGATACCTCTGCCATGCTCCCTAACACATACACACTTTCATGTTGTCTTCTCCAATTAAAAACAAAAAAGTAATTAAAAGATGCTGTTATTTTTATGTGGGCCACCTGAAACAACCTGAAAACATGAAACAAACAAAAAAAGCTTATGATAAATTAATTACCTTTATTGGCCAGGAAAATAAAAGTTCCCAATATTCACAGTAATCTAAAAGAACATGACCTCTGACACTACCAGTAAAAAATCAAAGAGCTGCCAGTTGCAAAATTCTGCAGGTCTTCTTACAGCCTATATTAAAATCTGGCAGTAAGGATAGAAAGGAAATGTTTGCAGTAAACTCCATTCATACAGACAAGAAGATGCTAGATTGTATTCTTTAAGCAATGATTACCACGGAAGCTAGTGAGGATTTGACTCACTTTGTCAATTGCTACTTGAAGGTGATGGCACCACAAGAGGCAACTCTTTCTATGAGTAAAATATTGACACAAATCAAACCATTCATCAATTCAGGTAGTGAGCAAACGTCAGATGGTGCAATCGAAAAAATCCAGAGAGGGAGAGAAAAAAGGACAGAAATAAGATGGAAAAGAAACAAAAAATCCCAAACATATACCACAGAAAAGAAAAAACCAACTAAAAAGCATCCACAAATCATCCTATAGTGAAAAATGTTATGACTGAGCTAGCGTGGGGTGAAACCTTCAGAGAAGGTTACCATCTGCCAGGATTCACCAGGATTTTGTTAGTAAACAGTTGCGTCAAAGTCACAGAACTATCCGAAAATACAGAGAAGAAATAAAGTGATACATAAAGTTAAAAACAAGTAAGATTCTTTACTGGATATGTCAGGTCATGGCACATTAAAAACACAATCCTGCAAAAGCATTAAACAATTAATACATTCATCAGTAGCTGGTCTAATATAAATGAGGAAGACTTCTATACTAGATGGTAACATTTTATTCCCTAACCTGCTCATCTGCTGAAAAACCCTTTCACGTGCCCTGTAACTTCATTAGGCCTCTACATTAACTGTAAAACTGAACATCAGGATCCCAGCACACCCAATTTGCAAAGCTCAGTGCATTCATATAGGGGAGCATGGCAAGAGTGGAGAGACAGTGGCATTTTAGGGTAAAATGTATTTGAGAAGAGCATTGCCAACATCCTTACCCTAATCTAAGAACAAAAGTGATGTTGCGGCTTCACAGAAGTCAAATAATTTTTACCCAAGTCATAGAATCATAGAATGGTAAGGTTAGAAGGCACCTCAAGGATCATCTAGTTCCAACCCTCTGCCATAGGCAGGGACACCTCCCACTAGTACAGGGCACTCAAGGTCTCATCCAATCTGGCCTTGAACACCTCCGGGGGGGAGCAGCCACAACATCCCTGGGCAACCTGTTCCAGTGTCTCACCACCCTCACTGCAAAGAACTTCCTCCTCATCACAAGACAGTAAAACCACTCAAAGTTTTGCTCAGCAGAACGTAACACCGAATGACTTTTAATTCTTAGCATTGAGGTAGAAAAGAGAGCTTTTAAGTCACAACATCACTTTTTAAAAAGAATTGGAAACAGTTGTGTGAATTGTGTGTACTGAACCTGTTCTTTCACATACAGTTTTTTCACACCCGTATGAAACTGAGTCAGCGACACTCAGAAACTTATTGTGCATATAAGCCAAGATTTCTAGTAAATAGAAGGAAATTTATTCCTGCTCTGTGAGGGCATAAATTTCAGTTTTACCTAATATATGCCAAGAAAGACTCCAGTGTAAGTTACATTTTCAAACAGATTTAAATTCACAGATGATTTAGTGTTGTTCCCAGAACTGAAATGATTAAGCAGCTTCAGTCTTTTGCCTGAGGCAATTCAAGCTCTTCAAGATCCAGTAACTCCAATCTATATGATCCTGAGAATTCTCTTTTGCAAGAAGCTACTAACATTACACACAAGATGAAAACAACTATATATGGTCAATTGATTTGTAACAGAATATTTCACTGATTTCTACTATGAGAACAAACTAACAGTAGTGAGGTCAGAGAGGGAAAAAAAAAAAAAAAACCCACCACCAAAACAGAAGAAACCTCTAGGAGCAAGAGCTACCAAACACAGGTGAAGTGTAGAGCAAACAGTAATTGCGTTGCAATTGTGATTATTCGCAATGTTGTCGGCAAATAAAAAATATCAGCCTAGAAGTATGCCTTAATCACTTAAAAAGAAGCTGAAGTCTTAATATGATGATCATAGCATTTATACAGAACAGTGTCGGGGACTGCTTTGTTTCTCAGTTAGCTCACTTGTCTATCAAGGACCTGCAATTTATTAACGAGAAAGACAATTCCAGTAAAATCTGGTTGTTAGCATGCATTAATGTGTGTTCTATTTTTATCCACCTTCATTTAAATGTATGAGAGCACAAGCCCTACAAGGAGCAGCTGAGGGAGCTGGGGGAGTGTAGCCTGGAGAAAAAGAGGCTCAGGGGAGACCTCACTGCTCTCTACAACTACCTGAAAGGAGGTTGTACCCAGATGGGGGTTGGTCTCTTCTCCCAGACACCCAGTGACAGAACAAGAGGACACAGCCTCAAGCTGCACCAGGGCAGGTTTAGGTTGGATGTTAGGAAGAAGTTCTTCACAGAGTGATTGGCATTGGAATGGGCTGCCTGGGGAGGTGGTGGAGTCTCCATTCCTGGAAGTGTTTAAGAGGAGGCTGAATGAGGCACTTAGTGCCATGGTTTAGTTAATTAGAAGGTGTTAGGTTGGACTCCATCTTGAAGGTCTTTTCCAACCTGGTTAATTCTGTGATTACAATTGAAAAAGCACAACCTATGTTTAAATCCTTATAGTCCATACAGAGAAAGCATTCCTGCTTTGTTACAATTAAAGATGAGAGCACAAGGACATCTAACAGTGCCCTAACAATTAAGTCTTCCTGCTACTACACTTCTTTTAAAGGTCTTTTGGACAGAATCTCATTGCCACACTTCACTCATGCATCATTCTGTTTGTAAAAAAAGACAGACTCATGAAAAAAAAATAGTTATGTACTTATATGGTGCCACTTAGCAGTTAAACCAGCACTGAAGGTTAGGACTGTTTAGTGAAAACTGCTGGTAGTATTCACACATTCAGACTAACTTGCAAGCTGATTTAAGCTTATCATTCTGAGGTTAAACATGTAGATATTCTAAAACAGAATCATAGAATCCTAGAATGGTAAGGTTGGAAGGGACCTCAAGGATCATCTAGTTCCAACCCCCTGCCATAGGCAGGGACACCTCCCACTAGCACAGGGCACTCAAGGCCTCCTCCAACCTGGCCTTGAACACCTCCAGGGAGGGAGCAGCCACAACCTCCCTGGGCAACCTGTGCCAGTGTTCCACTACCTTCATGGTAAAGAACTTGTTCCTGACATCCAATCTAAATCTGTTCTTCTCTAGTTTGAAGCCATTGCTCCTTGTCACTGCAGACCTTTTGCACAGTCTCTCTCCATCCTTCTTGTAGGCCCCCATCAGGTACCGGAAGGCTGCTATGAGGTCTTGTGGGAGCCTTCACTTTTCAAAGATGACCAACCCCAGCTCCCTCAGCCTGTCCTCATAGCAGAGGTTCTCAAACTCCCAGATCATTTTCACAGCTACTACTTTTCTCCACTATTTTATTTTGAGAAAATGAACTGGGTATTTACCAGAGTGGCAAAAGATGCACTTTCAACACACAAGCAGAAGTGCTGTTTTACATACCATGGTAAGTGAATGGATCTGTAACCTCAGGGTGTCCTGAATTTCACAGGATTATGTATATGTTGCAAGTTCAGTATACACATACAAGTAAATGCTGTAATGAAATTGGAACTGAACCGGCCACAAACTTCAAGTTCTTAATCATTTTCCATGGCAGCATTAGAGGTAATCACATATAAAGTCAGAATTTTCTTTTGGGTTTGCTATTGATAAAGTATATCCCAAAACCAAACATGTTCTTTGTTCTCAAAAATAAAGGAATCTGCTCCGCAAAACCCTTGCAGGAACCTGAGTCTGAACAAAAAGGAAAAAAAAAAAAAAACCACAACACACCACTGTAAAAATCTGCATAGAGTATAGAAGTCGATTAAATTTGCAAGCCTTTGATAACAATTCTTTCAAAAGAAGCACATTTACACAGATCTGTGCTGGGCCAAAGCTTTTCTCATCAAGGTCAACTCCTGCCTTTGAAATACAGCTGTGGTCTTCAAAGAAAGATTATTTTACAAGGGTAAACTACCTGTATCTATCTTAACCCTTCTAGTCTATTTTCATTTAAGCTTTAGAAAAGGCAAGGTAACACATTTGTAACTTCTTTCACCTTAAGTCAGGCAGTTACTACAAGCTGGCAAACCTGACAGGATGCTACTAATTCTGCCAAACTGCAGAGGAATGAAGCCCATCTTTGTTCCCCTACATTTCTGGTTTTCTATGCTATGTCCCAACAACCTGCTTCACAGTATAACACAGCCCACTGTTTTAGATGGTAATCATGATGCACAGCTACAACTAATTTTAGTGTTAGTACTAGAATTACACATTTTCAGAAGCATAGCAGATCAATATTTTGTATGTAAGAGTTATATACATCCTTACAGCTACAAAATACATTCTATTTACAAACTATTTTAAGGTCCAATTTACCTGCCAAAAAAACCAACTTTTTTTTTGGTGTGCACGTAATTAAACACAACTAGGGATGTATTCAATAAAAAACAAAAAATCTGCTGTCTGGTCCTTTAGAAGACATTTCATTTTGTTTTCAAGATGTTATTGTGAGCAAAGAGCAGCAGGCAAAACAAAAGAATGAGTGGGCAGATTCAAAGCCTTTTGCTTTAAATATAAGCAAAATGAAATTTACAAGTCACACCACTCTTTCAGAGGTACTTTTCCCCATCTTCTGAGCAAGACTAACAATTTCACCTGTTAATAACATTTTTCCCTGCTCTGTTTTGAATCTGCTTTATATAAAATATTCAGTTCATAGAATCATAGAATGGTAAGGTTGGAAGGGACCTCAAGGATCATCTAGTTCCAACCCCCTGCCATAGGCAGGGACACCTCCCACTAGTACAGGGCACTCAAGGCCTCCTCCAACCTGGCATTCAACACCTCCAGGGAGGGAGCAGCCACAACCTTCATGGGCAACCTGTGCCAGTGTCTCACCACCCTCACTGCAAACAACTTCCTCCTAACATCCAGTCTAAATCTTCCCTCTGCCAGTACAAACCCATTGCCCCTTGTCCTGTCATTGCAAGACCTTGACAATAGTCCTTCCCCAGTCTTCCTGTAGGCCCCCTTCAGATACTGGAAGGCTACTATCAGGTCCCCTCAAAGCCTCCTTTCCTCCAGGCTGCAGAGCCCCAACTCTCTCAGTCTATCCTCATAGCAGAGCTGCTGCAGCCCTCTCAGCATCCTCATGGCCTCCTCTGGACCCACTCCAACACTTCCATGTCCTTCCTGTGCTGGGGGCTCCAGAACTGCACACAGGATGCCAGGTGGGGTCTGAGGAGAGCAGAGTAAAGGGGCAGAATCCCCTCCCTTGCCCTGCTGCCCACACTGCTCTCAATGCATCCCAGCACTCGGTTGCTGTCTGGGCTGCACTCACACTGCAGGGTCATGTTGAGCTTTTCATCAACCCAGACTCCAAGGTCCTTTTCCTCAGGGCTGCTCTCCAGCCATTCCCCACCAAGCCTGTATTTGTGCTTGGGATTGTGCTTACCCAGGTGCAGGACCTTACACTTGGCCTTGTTGAATGTCATGAGATTGGCCTGGGCCCACCTCTGCAGCCTGTCCAGGTCCCTCTGGATGGATCCCTGCCCTCTAGCAAGTCGACTGTGTCACACAGCTTGGTGTCATCTGCACATCTGCTGAGGCTGCACTGATTCCTCTGTCCATGTCACTAACAAAGATGTTAACCAGCACTGGTCTCAGCACTGAGCCCTGAGGAACACCACTTGTCACTGTCTCCAAGTGGACATTGTGCCCTTGATCACCACTCTCTGCAGTTCCATACAAATTTTTTTTTTAAACCTTAAATGTTGGGTTTTTTTTTTCTTTTTTTAAATCAGCTCATGGTAATATAGTTACTAAGAATCACATTTTAACACCAGGGGACAGTCCCACAAATTTCACTTGCTTCTTTTAATGTCTTATTCATGGAATTTTTTTTTTTTTAAATGTAGAAATAACAAGAGAGAGAGAGGAGAAAAAAAACATTGCTGACCATTTTTTTAAAAGGGGATTTTTAATTTAAAAGAAAAGACATCCTATGGACATGACAAAGAAATCAAACATTTACAATCTACCCTCTGGAAACCCTAATTAAAGTGCATTTACAAAAAA
>VWZE01003175.1:22432-48207 GCA_013396675.1 Eubucco bourcierii | reverse complement strand
AAAAAGGTCCTGAATTCTCAAACTAGTTTTCTTTCATTTTCAATATAAGTTGCAGTATATTTTTTCATCCTGCCAATAAAAGTCTTACACCTAAAAATCCAGGTTTAAATTAGTTTTCAAATAGTAGGGAAAAAAAACCCACTTTAGTGCTGTTACCTCTTTTTTTTCCTCCTGTAATTCTATTACTTCACAGTGCTGTGGAATGAAGAGGTCTTTTTTTGTCTTCCTGTTGCCTTCTTTTCTGTTGTTGTTTTCAAAATGCAGTGCAGTTCCCCTTTAGAAAGTTAAAGGAAAGATTTAGGAGTCTTCATTTTTGACTGCTTATCTAAATAGGCTTAGTAAAAGCCTATTTTCCCATCACAAACAGCTGCTGTTTGCAGTAACTATTGAAAGCTTGGATTACTTACTAATAGGAGGGGTTCCACAGTATGGTACAACTATTCTGTAAACCCACAGAATAAACACAAATCATGTTTCAATAGTGGCAAAAACATGTAGTTATTATCACAGGATGACTCTAACAACCACTCAATGGAAAAAAACATAATTACAAAGCATACAGGAAAGACAATGTGGAGTTTTCAGGATATGTTGCCCTAACACATGGAAAACAAAGCTTCAAGTAAGTTATGGTACTCTTATTAGGAGACTTAACATTTAAATTAGTCAAAACAGCCCTCTCTATACCATAAGCTCTGAAAGCACTTTTGGTAGCAGCAACTCTTTAGAGAGCCCTTTTATGATTAATTCAAAGAAGAAAAAAAACAAACACAGCCTTCAAAGGAAACTACTGTAAGTACACAAACAGTTTTTATCACCACTTCAAATGACATGCCAATGGGTCTGGCCAAGAAACTGGAAAGAACTTAAACCATGATAGATGCTTGCACAGCAAAGTAAGACTAAACAGGCTACAGATAACACATGCCAAAGTTTATTTTTTCAATTCCTCTGTTTAACTTCCAAGGAATTTACATCTGTAGTCTAAAAATTTTATGAGATTCTTGATTGATTATTAAGTATACAGAGAGAAGTAGTCTTCATTTCTAACTTTATTTAAAAGCTCTACAGATCCAGGCCTCTGAAACATACATAGAAAACCACCTGTTCAGGTAAAAACACAAATCCTTACAACTAATACAACATAAAACAAAAGCACCTCCAAGGCCTCTACCAGTGACAGGTGATCAGGCATTTAAGGTCAGAATTACAGGGATGTGAGCTGGCAATCACAGAATGAATCACAGAATGCTAAGGGCTGGAAGGGACCTCCAAAGCTCAGCCAGTCTAACCCCCCTGCCAGAGCAGGATCACCTAGAACAGATCACACAGGAACACATCCAGGCGGGTTTTGAATATCTCCAGAGAGAGACTCCACACCCACCCTGGGTAGCCTGTTCCAGTGCTCTGTCGCCATCACAGGGGAAAAAAATCATCCTCCTATTTATCTGAAACTTCCTATGCCTCAGCTTCTACTCCCTGCCCCTTGTCCTGTCATCTGGCATCACCCAGCAGAGCCTGGTTCCATCCTCCTGGCACTCACCCTGCACACACTGATGAGGTCACCCCTCAGGCTCCTCTTGTCCAAGAAGTACAGCCCCAGCTCCTTCAGGCTCTCCTCGTAACACAGATCTTCCATTCCCTTCAGCATTTTTGTGGCTCTGTGCTGGACTCTCTCAATCAGTTCTATGTCCCTCTTGCACTGGGGAGCCCAGAACTGGACACAGTACTCCGGATGTGGCCTCACTGGGGCAGAGTAAGAGGGGCAGGAGAACCTCTCTCAATCCATTAACCGCAGCCCTGTTAATATATCCCAGAACGGCATTGGCCCTCCTGGCCACGAGGAGAATAAGACGCACAACCTGAAACCTGAAGTCTTTTCTCATGGTTGTTTCTAAAAGAAATTAAGAGCAAATCACTCAGCCACACAGAGGAAGAAGCAACAGTCATATTTCCTAGTCTCTTCACAAGCACTTGTACAGTGGCAGAAGCACATGCTGTACAGTTTCTCAATGAGCACATCTACAGGAAGTTACAGACACAAATGAGATGCCTTCCCCTTAACACAAAGTTGGACAATCAGCTAGGAAAAACGCTTCCTTACATCCTTTTTGCCAATGAACCACTTGCAAGTCAAGAGAACAAGGATTACTTAAATGAGGATTAATTTTACTAATTGCCCTGCACACTTCTCTCAGGATCGTAAATTCCACCAGAGTTTTTGACCTTCACATTCCCAAAGAATTTGTCCTTTTCCATCAGTAACGAGCCTGGCAGAGAACATCTCCCATCTCTGACTTGCACAGAAATCTGTTTTACTATATCCCATAGGGCATGGCTCTGAGTGGCCAAGTGGCTCAGAGGTATGCTGATCCAATTGATATTCAAGAACACTCTCCTCTAAGCACATCCTAATGTGCAAAAATGCCATCAAGTGTGGCAGAAGACCAGCCAGGATGAGTCAAAAGCTCCATCATGTTACTCAAAATATATCATATTTTTTTACAAGCCATCAAGTTTGAAGTAAATTGGCTTTCAGTAAAATAAACCTTTAAAAATGTGTTCGTTGCTCTGAAACCATAGCAAAATTTATAACTATAAGGATTACATTTACAGTGGAACAAGCAGAAATGTCTGCATGTGTGAAAGCCTGTATGAAGTGCAAAAGCTCAGAAAGAGCAAGTGAGCTCAACTGCTGCAAACAAAAAGGCTGGAAACAAGGATGAAAATGCATTAGCATGATAAAGCTGAAAAATATAACAAACAAATCCTGAACAATAAATATAACAACTTTGGAAAAGAGGGAAGAAAAAAATAAAACTCTCCTGGTATATTGTTATTTCCCAGAATCACAGAATATCAAGAGTTGGAAGGGACCTTGAAAGCTCATCCAGTCAAACCCCCCCTGCCAGAGCAGGATCAGCTAGAGCAGATCTCACAAGAAGACATCCAAGTGGGTTTTGAATATCTCCAGAGACGGAGACTCTGCAACCCCCTGGGCAGCCTGTTCCAGTGTTCTGTCACCATCACAAGGAAAAAAAAAATCCTCCCCATATTTCCATGCAACTTCCTATGCCTCAACTTCCACCCATTATCCCTTGTCCTGTCATTGGGCATCACCCAGTAGAGCCTGGCTCCATCCTCTTGGCACTCACCCTTTAAATATTAATAAACATTGATGAGGGCACCCCTCAGGCTCCTCTTCCCCAAGCAGCACAGCCCCAGCTCCCTCAGGCTCTCCTTGTAACAGAGATGTTCCATTCCCTTAACCATCTTTGTGGCTCTGGACTCTCTCAGGTAGTTCTATGTCCCCCTTGAACTGGGGGGGCGGGGGGGGGTCAGAACTAGACACAGTATTTACTGGGTTATGATATATTGCTCAGGTTATGGCCATTCTTGAGGCTTAAATGTACAGCATTTTACAAGCAAATTACCAAAATCCGTTCCTTTATATTTCAGGGCTGAATAAGTACCAGTAAAGAAAAAAAAACAAAAAACACCACCCTGAAGTTAGAGATTTTTCCAATTTCTTGGCCACATTTTTCCCCTATCTACAAAGAACAGCTAAAATATACAGCAGTTAGCATGAAAAACTTATTACTTATATTCCTATACCAAATCTTATACGTAGGTTGGGTTTTTTTTGCTAGTTGTACCATAATTACAACATAAACCACTCAGTGGTCTAATGTTGTTATATTGCAAAGGCCTCCAAGTAGGTTTTCACCTCAGTTCCTCACACAGGATCTCAATCCCCCTCAGTCTCACTGTTGTCTGCAAACAGCAGTTGTGAAACTAACAGCTCCCTAGTAACATCAGCTTGTTTCAGTAACAACGCTGCGATGGGCAACGCTGAAAAGTACAGAGAGCAGGTAACAACTCCATCCCCTTGTACTCGGCTTTGGTGAGGCCACGCCTTGAATATTGTGTTCAGTTTTGGGCACTACAATACAAAAGAGATGTGGAAGTGCTGGACCAAGTCCACATGAGGGCAACAAAGCTGGGGAAGGGCCTACAGAACAAATCTCGTGAGAAGTATCTGAGGAAGCAGGGGTTGGTTAGTTTGAAAAAGAAGAGGTTGAGGGCAGACCTCATTTCTGAAGCTACCTGAAGAGACACTGTGGAGGGGCTGCTGCTGGTCTTTTCTCACAGGTAATTTGAGACAGAACATAGGGGAATGGCCTTAAGATGAGACTGGGGAGGTTTAGATTAGATATTAAGGAAAAGTTTTCACAGAGATAGTGGTGAGGCATTGGAATGAGCTGCCCAGAGAGGCAGTGGAGTCACCGCCCCTGGACATGTTTAAGGGTCATTTGGATGCGGTGCTTAGGGATATGGTTTAAGGTGAATCTTGCAGAGTAGGGTTAGGGTTACTGGTTGGACTTGGTGATCCTGAGGGACTTTTCCAACCTAGATGTTTCTGTGATTCAGTTATCAGCCAGGACAGATGTGAGGATTTCCAGTTCTAGTGCAATCCAGCAGGTAGGCAGTTTCTGATTTCATGCAGCACATCTTACTGAAGGAAAAAATGTTTTTTCATTTATTCAAGTTAGATTTTTCATTTTATTTCCTATACAGAGCTGCTGTTTATGCCATACAAAAGAACAGAGCATCTCTCCCAGAGATGCAGTAATGTTGCCAAGGAAAAGAAAGCACTGATTAACAATTTAACTTCAAACAAATGTTGGAGCAGTCTGTTCCTGAAGGACTCCACCCTGTGGAAGGGATTCATGCAGGAGCAGTTTCTGAAGGACTGTAGCCTGTAGGCAGAACTTCCATTGGAGAAGTTCATGGAAGACTGTCTCCTGTGGAAAGAACTCTATGATGGAGCAGGGCAAGCATAAGGAGTCATTCTTCTGATGACGAAGGCGCAGCAAAACCATGTGTGATGAACTGGCCACAACCACTGAACCTCATCCCCCTGTGCTGCTGTGAGGGGAGAAGACTGAGAAATCAAGAATAAAACGAAGCCCAGCAGATGGGTAGGAAGGAAGTTGAGTTTAAGATTTGGTTTTATTTCTCATTATTCTACTCTGGTTCGATTGGTAATAAATTAAGCTAATTTTCACAAGTCAAATCTGTTTTGCTTGTGAAAGTAATTACTGAGTGATCTCTCCCTGTCCTTTGTCTCAACTCATGAGCTTTTCATTATATTTTCTGTCCTTCTGATGAGGGGGGTGTGACAGAGCTGAGCGGTTGGGCATCTGGCATCCAGCCAGGGTCAGCCCACCGCTACATGCTTGTGCCACGCTTCCACCCTTCCCAAGTTGGGACCTGAACTCCTGACTTCCAACATGAATACACTGCTATAGTAGCCAGGAGTTGTAAAGGGTTGAAGGCAAAGTTCTAAGCTGTATAGAATACATCTTTTTTGACTCGATTCTACCCAGATATCTGAAATTCAGTCTAGACTATTAAAGTTCACAGGATCACAGGATGGTAGGCCTTGGAAAGGACCCAAAGAGATCGAGTCCAACCCCCCTGTGCTGGTTTGAGGCTAATTGGGATGTTTTAATAAAAAAAAACAAAAAAAAACCAAAAAAAAACAACATTACAGGTTGTGAAAAGAAAACAATGGTGATGTCTACTTCACTCATAGGTTTGCTGAGATGTATAAGAACAGGGACTGGGAGGGGTATTGTATTACCTTTAACTTGTGTATTTCTGTAAATATTCATGTATATATATCTATATTTAGTCCTTAACTTCCAGCTGGCTGAGTCTAGTCTGGGTGCTTTTCATGGAGTGGGATGGGGACAGGTAACTCCCAAACCATCACTTTTTTTTTTTTTTTTGCTCAAAAAGAAGCTGTTGCCTCCTTAAAATATGTAAGATGTGATGGTTTGGGAGTTATCCACCCCCACAATTCCCCCCAATTAAATCACCCAGACTAGACTCAGTCAGCTGGAAGTGCAGGACTAAAACTCTATTTACAGCTTACCACAATATACAAGTAGATATTTACACTATATACAGGAATATTTACAGACATAGACAAGTTAAAGGTAATACAGAAACACAACTCCCCTCCCAGAAATCAGAGACCCCAGCAGGGGCTCCCAACCACCCTTCCACCTTCTTGCCATCCCTCTACCTTACCCCAGGGTCTGCCTCACATGCAAGGTGAGTTTGGAGGATTGGCAAGCGGAGGTTAGAAGCAGAGTGATGAGTTGGGTTACACAGCAGAGCAGAAGGCCAGAAGACACAGCAGCTCCCAGAGAGAGAGAGACTCTCTGCATGATCTACGTTTGTGTCTTTGTTTTTACACATCTCGGCAAGCCTATGAGTGAAGTAGACATCGACATTTTTTTTATTTTCACAGCCTATAATCTATTTTTTTTCCTATTAAAATATTCCAATTAACCTCAAACCAGCACATCCCTATCCAGAGGAGGGTCATACAATCTAGCACAGGTCACACTGGAACACATCCAGACAGGCCTTGAAAGGCTCCAGAGGAGACTCCACAGACTCTCTGGGGAGCCTGTGCCAGTGCTCTGTGACCCTCACAGTCAAGAAGTTCCCCCTTGTGTTGAGGTGGAACCTCCTGTGATGCAGTTTACATCCATTGCTCCTTGTCCTATCCCAGGGAACAAGTGAGCAGAGCCTGTGCCCCCTTCCTGACTCCCAGCCCTCAGATATTTATAAACATTTATTAAATCCCCACTCAGTCTTCTCTTCTCCAGTCTAAACAGCCCCAAGTCCCTCAGCCTCTCCTCATCAGGCAGTGCTCCAGTCCCCTAAACATCCCTGTAGCCTTCTGATAGACTTTCTCCAGCAGATCCCTGTCCCTCTTAAACTGGGGAGCCAAAAAACAAACACAGTACTCAAGACAGGGTCTCACCAGAGCAGAGCAGATGGGGAGAAGATCCTCTCTTGATCTGCTGGATACACTCTTCCTAATACACCCCAGGATCCCATTGGCCTTCTTGGCCCCAAAGGTACATTGCTGTGCCATGGATGTTATCCACCAGCACTCCCAGGTCCCTCTCCACAGGACTGCTCTCCAGCAGATCACCTCCTAACCTGAACTGGTGCGGTTTACTATTCCTCCCCAGATGCAGGACTCTGCACTTGTCCTTGTTGAACCTCATTTGGTTACTCTTTGCCCAGCTCTTCAGCCTGTCCAAGTCTTGCTGGATATCCACACAGCCTTCAGCTGTACCAGCCAAGTCTCCCAGTTTGGTGTCAGCTGCCTCCCAGTTTATCTGCATTAGCTAAAATCTTAAAAAAAAACAAAAAAAAAAAACCCAACCACCCTAAACCCAAACCAAACAATATAACCACTGGAACTCATAAGTTTTATAATTGGCATTTCTGTGAGTTAGTATGAAAATAGGTACTTTAAACCAGAAAGTTCAGTGCAAACTCTCAATTTAAAAATAAACTTCTCGTAAAAAAATCAGAGACTGACTGAATGTATCTTTAGAGATCAGAAAACAACCAGCACAGGAAATACATTTATAGGTCTAAAATGTCACTGACAAATTCTAAACCTATCAACATAATTCACAGAATTTTCACATGACTTCTAACAAATCCAAAATGCTGACTGCATACAAGACATTCCCAGGCACACTTAAGTGGGTATAAGACTGCCTATCCATACTCAGCTCCTGTTTCATAAACCCCCCCTTTCTACTATTTGGGGGGGGGGGAATATATACACACACACACATATATATAAACATATATACACACACATACATATATACATACAATAAATGTGTGTATATATACACACACACATATATATGTATTTATATACACACACAAACACACTTTCCTACCATTACAAAACGTTTGGGTAGGATAAGCATTTTTTTTTTTTTTAATCCAATAATTCTAGCACTCAAGTCAGTCCCATCCCAGAAAAACAACTCAGCTCTATTTTTTATTTCCTTATGCACAAACGACTCCGGAATCCTGCCCATCTCAGTTAGTGCCTTTCTCAGATCTGACTTCTTTTTTCACATGCATATCATCTCTACAGCCAGTGTATACATTCTTGTGATAAAAATTCCCAGGCTTACAGATCCTTGTTAGCGTTACCTTTTCCTGACCAAAAAAGAACATGGAAAACAAACAAACAAACAAAAAAATCTTTTCTTTCCTTGTGCAATTCCTCCTCCTTCCCCATTTGAAGTAGTTTAAAGAAATAGGAGAGCTAGCCTGAGTTTTCAGAGTAAAAGGGGAACAGCACCATCAAGTGGTTCTAAGGCACTATTGTTACAATGCACAAAAAAAGAAAAATATTATTGTTGTCCAGATATGTACAGAAAGGTCCTCCTGAAATTAGTTTAAATTGTGACAGATAAAATCCTGCAGAAACCAAATTCATTTTGAAGTCTCTAATAGGCATAAGCATATTGATTATTTTTTTTTAATATGGTTAACTTTGTGGGAATACTTTTATTACACTAATAAAGGAATAATATACTATTATTATTAATGGAACAGAACTTTTCTCACGGCAGGACAAGCCTTGTACATTCTAACTACACTGGTGGGGCTCTTTGTGAGTGGAAGTGCCCTAATCTCCAGCATATCCTTTATGATCTGGGAGAATGTTGAGCACATCGCAGCCTCATATTAGTTAAACCTAATTTCTCTGGCAGCTAAAAGCGTGAAATGAACTTGATGTTGAGTCCTACCCAGAGGGAAGTCAGCTTGTGTGTCTAGCAGAATGAGTTTAATTTACTAACAGTAAACTGTGAAACAATAAAGGTTGTTAAGGAAAATAAAATGTGCAAATTGTCATCTTCCTATGAGATGACTTAACCTGCACATCTTTACTTCTTTTTTCTGGGGCAACAACTTGACAAGCAAGAACTTTAGACAGAAGAGGAGTAGTACATTCAGAAACACATAGTAAAGATACCAAATATTTTTAATACTGTACTATTTGTTTCTGTGGTGAAAATACGTATTTCAGTAGGATGTTTCCAAATCCAAAATAAAAACCAAAGCAAACAAAAATTCTAACACAGACATTTCCCCGTTTTATGCAGATGCTGCTTTTTTTGCAGATGCATCCTGCTTGAGGAAAAAACCAACACCAAGTTTATGAGCAACTTCAAACATCACATCTGACTGCACTGACAAATAAGGATTTTCTGATAAAAAAGCTGAAATCTTGAAATAACTGAAGTGATCTCTGCTTTTAAAACACTAGTCACACTATGCAATTTCACAGAAAATTATTTATTCCAATCCCTTGCCAATTCAAATGAGCACATTTCCAGATAAAAGTAATACAAAAGAAAACTTTGCTGTAGAAATACATCATCCAGTTAGTCACATTCTAACATCTACCAAAGAATGCTCAGTACTATTTAGTCTACTGAAAAGCTGAAAAGTTATGCTAAAAGGCATTTCTAACACAAATATATAATTATTATACTCAAATTTGCATACATGATTATCTTGAAATGAAGTCTGTACTGGCTAACCTCTAGGAAGCCATATATAAATATATATATACACAACACACACTATTCAACATTTCAATATTCAAAAGACCCTAGGCAACTCAAAATCTTTTGACTGATCAGCCCCAAAGCCTGTGTGGCATTTCATTAGGCACAGTGCAGAAAATGAGAACATACATTTAGATTTAAGAAAGAGATGAGGGGCAATGGGATTAAACTAGGAGAGGAGAGATTTAAACTACATGTAAGGAAGAAGTTCTTTACAGTCAAGGTGGTGAAACACTGGCACAGGTTGCCCAGGGAGGTTGTGGCTACTCCCTCTCTGGAGGTGTTCAAAGCTGAGTTAGATAAGGCCTTGGGTGACCTGTTCTAGTGGGAGGTGTCCCTGTCTATGGCAGGGGGTTGGAACTTGATGAGCTTTGAGGTCCCTTCCAACCTAAACCATTCTGTGATCATAAGGATCTGCAGTTACACTACATGCACATAATGATGAGTCCACTGAAGACAATTTTTTATGGCATAGCAACTCAATTCTTGAAGGTAAACCAAAAGTAAATTCCTCAAGATCTGCTTAAGGAAAGATGGTAGGTTTGGGGGTTTTGGGGTTTTTTTAATGTCCTGCAGTAACTTATATTTTCAGCGTACAGAATTATATTCTTAACAAGTAAACATAACACAATTTACATGCATCAAATCAGAACACCCAACTTACTATAGAGATTTTTTTTTAAGTAGTAGTATCTCAAACTCACTAAGATTCTTTTTTTACTTCTTAAAGACAGGTATTGATCTCACATAAAAATGTAAAGAAAGAGGAACTAAGGATAGTTCCCAGAAAATAATATGCATGGATAGGTAGTGTGATTATGCATGCATCTGGATTAAGATGATGTGCAACTCCAGCTTCCAAAAGGAGAAATATGGCAGAACTACACACTGAGAACTTCAGGAATACAGAATCACAGAATGGTAAGTTTGGAAGGGACCTCAAGAATCATCTAGTTCCAACACCTCCCACTAGTACAGGGCACTCAAGGCCTCATCAGATCTGGCCTTGAACACCTCCAGGGAGGGAGCAGCCACAACCTCCCTGGGCAACCTGTTCCAGTGTCTCACCACCCTCACTGTAAAGAACTTCCTCCTGACATCCAGTCTAAATCTTCCCTAGGGGCAGTTTAAACCCATTGCCCCTAGTCCTGTCATTGCAATACCTTGTAAATAGTCTCTCCCCAGCCTTCCTGTAGGGAATTATTTTTAGTAACAAGACAGAGTTCATTACTGCATTCATTCATGCTAAATCTTCTTCTCCTAAAACACTCAGACTAGCCTAAACAGAACAGGTGTTTCATGTTGCCACTACAACATCACTATGAAATTCTAAACACCTCTAAACTATGTAATTTTATTATTCATCTTCATTTTAAATTACCAGAAAGCATTCATAAAGAATTAGCATTTTACTCTGTTTAGTTATGCCACAACCCATTTCTAACATACAGTGAAATCAGACCGCGATAAAGCGTAACTTCTGTAACGGTGAAATTCAAGACCTAAATATTTATAAAGGTGTTTATGTAAGTGACTTACAGCCAACTGAAAAGTGACAGTAATAAATTTCATTTGCAATGATTAAAACTGCTCAATAGAAGAACAATAGAAGTGATGCCTTATATATGCATCTTTGAAATCTGCAGTTGAAGTAATATAAATGAACTGTTACTTAACTTACCAACCTGCACATTACTCAGGTAAAGTGTCTTATCTATAAATTGAATTTAAAAGCTTTTTGAAAATACTGACAAAGACTGAAGAACAAATTGATGCACTCTTAACAATTCTAAATCATCCGGCTCTATACACCAAGTACTGTTGACAATACCAACTTCAAGGTCACTGTCAACTTGGTAAGTCATTAGCAAATAAAATATGGCTTAATTGGAGCAAACTCAGCAAGGAGCTGCATTATTTTAAGTGAGCACTGCAATATAACTTGAAGAAGAATTACTAATCGCCACTCCCGTTGACAATGAAATGGATGAAGAAGGTGCTTTGTAACTTTTTCCCTATGACTTTCCCGTAATTAAATATGGAAATAGATTCTGTGAAGAATTAAAAGTCCCTGAGTGCATTAATTCAGGCACTAATGGACTGCCTTCCAGCATTACAGCACACAGGTAGTTCCCAGCACGTTACCAACATGAGCTAATGCATCAGTGTCAGACTCCAGCAGTACCCTTTAGTTTGCATCTCCAGCTCTGCAAAGCAGATTTAGGCTGATTACACATGCTGTCTTAAAAGGACACATATTTCACGGTCTCTAATGCTACATGAATTGTTATGTGCATTCAATGGAACAGCTGGAGTGAGACCTGAGATCCAGTTGCCTGAAGATGCGCATGCAGGTGCATTACATACATATAGTGTTTATGTAGTCTTTAAAGCCACCTCACCAAACTCTGGTATGCCAGTGCCAAACCAACTGCCAATGGTTCGGTGTTTCAATCATTGCTAATTTTTAAGTCTTTAAAAAACAACCTAACTTGCATGTTTTTCATCTTTCCCAGTACAGCTTAGCACAAACTCCCTAACACAATTATACCACTAAGGGTTGTAACATTTGAACTAAGAGGGTTCCTCTCAGCACAGACCTCTTAGTACTGCTGCTCCATTCAAACTGTTTTCCTACTTTTTGTGCTACAGAATTGTTCATTTCCTCCAGCTCTCCCTCCAAACCATCATTTACAGGCAAACAGGCCCTAAATCTGCAGAGCTCCCTCACTCTCAGCCTGATACACCAGCCCTTAACATACTTTTTTAAAGCCAATCCATCAAAGCAAAGATAATATTCCCCTTAAGAGCAAGAGGAAATGAACAGCTGACTTTTTAAAACTAACTCTGTGGTATTTATAGAGTGCCTATGTTTAAATAGCTAAACTACTTGCATTATTTTTTTTTTTCACTGAAGGCTTTGCAGATCTGTCTCTTTACCAGAGACCCTAGCTCAATAATATAATATTAATTTGTTGCTCTTCCATGGCATTACATGTGGGCAGCAATCCACCAAAGCACTTTAGTATGTCCATAGCTTAAAATATGCAAGCAGTCCTGTTGCAGTCAAATGCAGCAGCTAAGATGTGAATAGTTAAATACACAGTTAAGTGCTTTGCTGGACTGAGGCCTACATTTGTTTGACAGTGAAAACATGCTTTAGGGGTTCACAACTTATCCAAAATATGTACCCATAGTGAAAAATAGCAACAACATGTGGAACCTTAGATGAGTGGGTTGGACTTCGAAGACACAGTGAGAAAGCTCTGACCGAAAAACAGTAGTTATGTTAAATAAAAGTAGATTCAAGCTAACAGTTACCATACATACTCTGCCACTTCTCCGGGGAAGAGATAAGGTAAAAACAACTCTGCCAAGTGCTGAAAGAACACTCCGAAGAGTACATTACCAACATAGGAACTGTACCTGATTCTCAAGTTGTTTCTTGTTGTGCGATATTTTAACTCTGAAAACTCATTAAATGAAATCATTATGCAAGTGTTAACGTTTTAAGCAAGCTTATATTAAACAAAAATATATAAATCAGGTGCATTTTGCTAATAAGAAAATCCCAGAAGATGGGATTGTTTTCAGACTATTTGAAAGCCTTTCTTCTCCTGAGGATCATAATGCTCTTGTTTTATATTCTGTCTGTGATACTCTTGGTGGCTATTACTGCTCTTATATACCCACACACAAAAGTATTAACTGAGCCTGTAAGAAGTAGTAAGAGAAACATGGATCTGCAGTAAGTTTTCTGCTATGAAACATAACCTTTAGTCCTTAGAACTAGGGGGGAAAAAAAAAAAGTCCAATTCCCAAAGAAGCAGGAGGATGACAAGACTCTGGCATGTCTATCTCTACCTACAGCAGAATCAGATCAAGAGAAGTAAAATGTTTTATTTAACCCAACACATAGGTACAGAACAAACATTTGACCTATGAATGAGCAGTCTCAAATTAATCCCTTAAATGTTTTCCTAACTCTCAGTATTTACTATAAAAAGTACGATCCCAAACTGTGGCCAGTATTTCCATCCTGTAGTCAATTCCAAAATCTGACTTAAACAGGACAACGAGTTTCAAGTGTCAAGAAAATCTATGTACAGAAACCAAGAGAAACAAGAAGCACGGGTAGAGCAAAACCAAGTAGGATCATACTACGGCATTTCTGTAACACATTCATAAGAAAGAATGGTAACTAGAGGCTGTTAGGATAACCTACAGTAAAGACTGGACTTAAAAGTACAGAGCCACTCACACTGCCTGGATTATGGGTCAGCTACTTCAACAGAAATTAACAATTACACTCCTGAAAGATGTCTACCTTCTTACAGGAAGGTGTTCGTTATTTCCTTAACAGGTGGAATCAAAGCTCCTCTGCCTTCAAAAGTCTTTTTTTTTTTTTCTTTTCCCCCAACAAATTGAATATATAAATATACCAGGCAAATTAAAGTCCTTAAAGCTGTTTTATGGTTATTTTTATACTTTTCTGTAGAACTACCTCAAAAGTAGCCAGCCTCCTTTAAATAGGAGCAGTTTTGAAAAGAAACTGAATGAATGCTGTCACAGTGAAAACACATATTAGTCTCTAGGACCCTAGATCTGGCAGAAATTCCCTGCTCTTTTTACACAGTCACTTTAAGCTTCATTGTGTCAGCACTTAATAATAACCAATAGCAATAGTTCATATGTACAAGGGAATTTGTTTGAGAATTCTGTATGGATAAAAAGAGTTTTGAAACTGTTGGGCACTCACAGCAGAGTATGAAACCAAGTACTCCAGTTAGATTTTTAACAGTGTTGAAATGGTCAATGGTTGCCAAAACACAAAACAATTTCAAATTCTCAGGAAAATCTGGGGTTTGACACGACTAGAACTTAATATTTGTTTCTGAATGAATTATTGCGATGGTTTGGGAGTTCCCCACCTTCCCACACTTTGTAAAGTGACCCAGGCTAGAACTCAGTCAGCTGGAAGTTAAGGACTGAAGCTCTATTTACAGCTCAGCACAATATGCAAGCAGATAAATACACTAATGTTAAGGAGGGGTTGAACATGGGTTATAAATGAATTGTAAAAAGGTTGATATAAAAATATTTAATATTTTTATTAAATAAAGAAAATGTCCCCAACTTATTTACAATTCACACACAAATTCTAATATGTGGTCAGTAAAACTATCTTTGCAGAATGCATATATATTTAATCAAATTAATTTAAATGATTTTAAGAGACGTTTAGAAAATGTGAACAGCTGGAGAGTCACATCCAGCCTGGCTTTAAAGACCTCCAGGGATGGGGTTTCCTAAATCTGTTCCAATGTCTCACCACCCTCACGGTGAAGAACTTCTTCCTAAATCTAACTATTTATCTAACTTCCTGAATCTAACTATTTCTAGCTTTGTTACATTCCCCCTAATCCTGTCACTACCTGACATCCTAAAAAGTCCCTCCTGAGCTTTCTTGTAGGTCTCCTTCAGATACAGGAAGGCCACAATAAGGTCACCTCAGAGCCTTCTCTTCTCCAGACCAAACAGTCCCAGCTCTTTTAGTCTGTCTCCATAGGAGAGCAGCTCTAGCCCGCTGATCATCCTTGTAGCCCTTCTCTGGACACCTTACAGCACATCCATATCCCTCTTGTAATAGTGGCTCCAGAACTGGATGCAGTACTCCAGGTGGGGTCTCACCAGTGTGGAATGAAAGGGGAAGATCACTTCCCTCAACCTGCTGCCCACACTTTTCTTGATAAAGCCCAGGATCTGGTTGGCTCTCTGGGCTGCCGGAGCACACTAACAGCTCATATTGAGCTCATCTGCCGGTAACTCCAAGTCCCTCACCTCAAGGCTGCTCTCAAGCCAGTCACTGCTTAGCCTACATTGGTGCTTGGGATCGCCTCAAACCAGATGCAGGATCTTGTACTTGGCCTTGTTCAACTTCATGAGGTTGGCTTGGGCCCACCCCTCCAGCCTGTCAAGGTCCCTCGGGATGGTATCCCTGCCCTCCAACAATGAATCTGCAGACAAAATACAGTATTTATACAAGAACTTACTAAGTTTTTACAGCTTGTTTTCTATTCCTTTTCTAATTGCTAGTAGTCTGGTTGCCGCTTTTTTGACTGCTCTTGTGCTTTGAACTAACATTTGCTTGCAACAAAATGTTATGTTAAGATCTCTCTTGTGCCATATGCAACACAGTGTCCTTGTATTAACATGGAAAATGACTACTGGTTTTCCAAGATCCATTTCTCCACCCTGAATCTCATGCGTCACTTTAGCACTCCAACATGCAATGCAGTCTTTCTACAGTTCTTTCTCACAGGATTTCACTTTTACTATCCTGAGTAAACCAGCGTTGTGAGTAAACTATCACCTTACTCATCCTTTTTCCTTTGTTTTCTCTTTGTTGACAATTATTAAACCTCAGCACATGCAAGTTAAATTTATTTAAACTTACTTGACAAGTGATACCATTCACAGCCATTCTATAAACTACTGTGGAATACATCAGTTAAACCAAAATTACTGCTTATAATGGGTTTGTAAGGTACCTTTTACTTGTTGCACAGTCCTTCCCATTACACCATTCTTACTGTGCTAGTTTGAGGCTAACTGGAATATTTTAATGGAGAAAATTATATTATATTATAGGCTTTGGAAAGGAAACAATGGTGATGTCTACTTCACTCAAAGGCTTGCTGAGATGTTTAAGACTAAGAATATAAAACAAAGATAAGACACTCAGGCTTGCAGATACTCCTGGACCCCTTCTCTCCACCAAGTAACCTCACTAACCACTTTTCTTCTAACCCACCTGGCCAATCCTACAAATTCACCTTGCATGTAAGGCAAACCTTCGGATAAGGTATAGGGGTGGGGAGCAGGTGGAAGGGTGGTTGGAAGCCCCTCCTGGGGTCTCTGATTTTTGGGAGGGGTGTTCTGTTTCTGTATTACCTTTAACTTGTATATTTCTGTAAAAAACCCTAAATATAGTGTATATCTCTGCTTGTATATTGTGCTAAGCTGTAAATAGAGCTTCAGTCCTTAACTTCCAGCTGGTTGAGTCTACGCTGGGTGCTTTTACAAAGGGGGGGGGGGTCACAGCTAACTCCCAAACCATCACACTTATCCACATGCCTACAGCTGCAAATCACTGTGTTCCAAAGCCAAACTCACTAGCTCAACAGCTCCTGAAGTTTGTTAAAACTTCAAAAACATATAATGTACACCACCACCTGTTCTCTAAGTACTAACAAAAATGCAATTTCAGTTTATTTCAAAACAGTTCCTTACCAAATAAATAACTTACTCGCATGATGTGACTTAAGGGGACCCCGACAGGGGTAGTTTTGTTTGGCCTTATGGATTTATTTTGTTTTACAAACTTCAACTAACACAAAACACACTGTTGATCCGGAAGAACTGGTATGCTGACAAATATTGGTTGTTTTCTTTCTGTCACTTACTGGTATGTTTAAAACCAAGCAGTCCAGTTCTTTTCACTTTTTTTTTTTTTTCCATTTATAATACCTACTAAGAATCATAAATACTTAGTCCAGCTGCCTATTTGCCTAACAATTTTTATGAACACACAACCTATCTTTGAGGGTTTTCCCATCTTCACTAACAAGAGGATATACCAGTGCCAAACTCTGCAATCTTGCACGTGTCACTGTTGCCCCTAGTTCTAAACAACAGGTTCCATGTGGATTAGATGTCCCAATGGGTTTCTGAAGGCTGCCAATCTCTTGCTCTCTCTCAGTCATGGATTAAGAAAACATAATGCCAGATCTGCCAAATCTTCAAGCTGTTGCATTTCTACCTCAGTAAATGCCAGAATTAATCATCAAAAACCACCACCTACTGTTACAGACAGTAACATCATTCGGTAGTTCTCTGTTTTGCCATTTGCATTTTCAAATAAATGTATGTGTGAAATAAAGCAGTAAAAATCTGCCCACCTTGGGAAGGTCTCTACCTTTGCTCTCAATATCAAATGAATTCACTTTTCTCTTTCAGAGACAGGTATCTAACCAAGTGCACAATTCTTACTTCTTTAGAAATTGTTCTTTTTTTAGGTTGTTGGGCTAAGATGACATGATTTTCAGTTACAGCACAAGCATAAATTCAAATAAGTAACAAAAATACATTTACAAAACATGACAACTCTAAAAAGTTGAAGCAGTTTTCTTTTTTGTAGATCAGTGAACACTACTTCAGAAACAAACAAACAAAAACAAACCCAAAAAACTCAGGGAAACAGGATACAAGACGCTAATTCTAGCAAATACTTTTGCCATTGTTGGCCAACTTAACTGTAGGAAGAGGTTCCTTTAATGAATTGTTATAAGAACACTGCTAATTGCTGCCATCTCAAGAAAAACGCTTCAAATTTTAGATGGTAATAGATGCACAGAGACAGTTCATTTCCAACTCCACCCTTCCCCCCTGCTTACCTCTTAAGACTCCTATGGAACTTAGAATATTTTTAACTGAAATAATTACAATGGTATACGCTAATAAATATGCTAAGTAGATGTCATGGAGGCAGGGAATTAACGTAGCAGAGTCAGGAATTATAAAAATAGAATTATTTTATTTTCCTGAATGCCCTGCCCCCAAACTATATACAAAACTCGTTTAGATTTATTTACAGGTTCTAATTTGATTGGGAATTCTTCAACAGGATGTTAAGGACAAATTTAGAGATTTAGGAAGTCAGGAAATTGAAAAGGCCAAGCTATAAACACAGCTTTACCCCATTATCAATCAGGTTGAGCAAAGAGTTAAGGGAGCATTAGCAGGCTTTACTCACAGAGGTGAGATAGGTATTCCGTGATAATCCCTTGCTGGATTCCTCTGTGGCTCAGCTGCCTTCTGACGCTGCAAGCAATATCCAATAGTCAGGATCCACGCGGCAGAAGCCCAAGGTGGGTGGAAAAGCTGCCAGAAATCAGAAGTGCCTCGAAACACGGCTGCCACAAGACAGGGATCCGTAGAAGCGACACTGCCTCGTCAGCGTCAGGGGAGAGCCAAACCGCTCAGGTCTCCCCAGTTAGGAACAGCAGCCAGGAAATTGGCTGTAATGCGGTCCGAGAGCAGCTGGGTCCGGGCGCGGCCGGCAGCTCTCTCAAGGGCTCTCTCCCAGGACTTGCCAAGCTTGCAAATTTGCACAGAGCGGGGAAAGCCGTTAAAAGGCAGGGACGGTGCAAAACTGAGAGCCGTGTAAAAAGGTAAGAGCCGACCTAAAACGGGGACGGTCCAAAACGAGAACTCTCTCAAGGCGGGAGACTCTTAAGGCGGGAACTCTTCTGAGGCGGGCGCCTCGCGCCTTCTCCCTTGCTGTATTTATGCTTTTCTAGACAAAGTGCCAATTTATGCTGGGCGCGAAGACCCCAGCACGGGCTACCACACAGCTCAGCACACGGGTGGCAATGCGCCTGCTGCTGTTTCCTCCTCATGCAGGGCGGGGTGGAGAGGGAAAGCAGTTTTCGGGCCTTCTTCTCACCATTCAAACTCACAGGGGAGAGGAGGAAGAAAGGAATTCAGAATGCTCCGGAACAGTACAAAGTGTTGGATCAATAAAAGCACACTGAAAGCAATTTTAAGATTGAATCTGTTTCTCTGTGAATAAAGCAACGCTTAACTGCAAATTTATTTTCAGATAAGGTTTTGTTGTGCTCAAGATGTGTTACTGTCTACAGGATTACTGGAGTAGTCCTCCCACTGCTCGTCTTTTTATTTCTGAACTGCAGCAATGTCAAAATAAAGGCAAATGAAACATTATTTTATATACTTTTGATCGTTGTGGATATATTCTGACAGCAACTCAAAAAGCTTAAAACTTTGAAAATTTGATTTAAAGCAGAAAATTTCTCCCCTGACCCTAAATGTGAGCTTATAGACTCTAGTGTTTTTATGTTGATGTTCAGAAGAGATTTCTCGGTAACCTGCTGTAAAGGGGGTTTGAAGGAGCATGTAGTCACAGCTCCTAGTAGCTGCACATCAGAGGACAGGTAAAGGACTAGTAGCACTCCAGAAATACATAGACCTCAGAGGAAAAAATGTTAATGTAGCAAGAAAAAAAAAGGGGTATGTGCTGAAAATGAATGTATGAAGTTAAGAAAAGTTGTCACTTTTAGGTTTAGTGAACATGAAAAAAATTGGACTTAAAACCATCATATTTATATGCTAGATTATATCATTTTTCTTGTAACAAAGGAAAGGAAAAAAACCCAAAGCACCAGAAATCCTTATTGCAAAGAAGCATAAATACACATTTACACCACAGCATACACTAACTTCTACTCAAAATGTACTTCTACTGAAGTACACTAACTTCTATTCAAAATCTACTTCGGGTAGAATTGGAACCACTCAATTTGTAACCTCTGTTATTACCTCACTACTCTCGAAGGGCACACATACTCCACAAGAGTTCAATCTATCGTGAGGAGAAAAGGTGTTTTTAAGCTTTTCATGCAGAGCATAGTGATCTCTCAGCTCAGGTTCAGTACCTGTGGCAATCTCGCTGAAGAGTGGAGCACAGGTGAATTTACACAGCCGAGCACCGCCCAGGCCAGGCATCACCAACTGCAAGGCTGCGACACACGCACATGGCCGATCACCAGCTCTACAAGGCCACGCCGCGCCTGTGGGTGGCTAAAGAACGCACTGCTGCTGCTTCACTGACAGCGCAATCTCGTCCAGCTCTCTGCGCGCCTCACGCACCCACGGCTCAACCCACGCCCGCGGCAGAGGCCGCCGCGCCTGCGGGCAGCGGCCGGGTTGCCTGAGCGCTGCTCTGGCCGCCTCACCCGGGCGCGTACCGATGCGTCCGGCCGAACAGCTGTGCAGCGGCTCGAGCACCCGCGGCACTGCGGCGAAGGCCGTAGTCAGAAAACGACCTGCCCACAGTGGGCAGGCGGCGCCGTTGCCGGGTGTCCCTTGAGTCCCCAACGGGCCCCGCTCCGACCCTCGCCCGGAGAGTGCAGCTTCTCGCCGCGGGGGTCAGTTTCCTCTGCTCCTGCGCCCAGCCTTCCCTTCCCGCCCCGCTTCCCGTGTTCCCGGGCCTTACGGTTTTGCGCTAAAGCACGGCGAGTGCGGCCCGCGCCGACTTCATCCAGCAGTAGTGGTTGCCACTATTCAGCATCCTCAGAGGCACAGTAAACCAGAAACAACTATGGTTGAAGTTGTGGAGTCTCCACCTCTGAAGGCCTTCTGAACCTGCCTGGATGCATTCCTGTGCAATCTACTTTAAGTGATCTTCAGAGGTCACTTACAACCCCCACCCCTCGGTGATTCGTTGATTTTGTGATAGAGCTTTTAGGCAACCTCATTCTGTTTATTTTAATAGGTCTCACCTGGCTGAAGGATCTCATTAACTCTAGAGCAGTAACAGTAGTGGGAATCCCTCCCCCAAAGTACCTGTGTCTTATAGAAGCTGTAGGAGAGATGAGACTTTTGGGAGATAAGTAACACGTCGCAAAAACAGGCACCAAAGTATTCCTCTATATTGCTAATAATTATTATTATTACATCTTGTGCTATTTCTGTCTTTATTTCCCCAAAACTGTCAAGTGATAAATGTCAATCACTTTTTTTTTTCGTTGCACATCACAGTCACTTTATATGTAGCACTGCTTTCCAAACTTCTGACAACTGGCCTCAACGTTTGCTCCTGAAATGCAGCACTCTTGTTCAAACATGGCCTCCCTCTGCTTGGACCCTAGGAGCTGCTAGATGACTTGTTTCTTTGCACCAAACTCACCACTGAGTAGAGATGATTTCCTGAAGACAGCTGATAGAACAGCTTGGTACAGCCAATTAGACCATGCAGAAATGTGGGAAGACAAAAGAGCACGTTTTCTCCCCTGGCATATGCATTCAGATGGGAGATGCTATGTCAAGTACTACCCAGTGCAAAAAGCTGGCAATCATAGGTAAAGGAGTTACCTCCAAGTAGGCAATAGAATCATAGAATGGTAAGGTTGGAAGGGACCTCAAGGATCATCCAGTTCCAACCCCCTGCCATAGGCAGGAACACCTCCCTCTAATACAGGTTACTCAAGGCCTCGTCCAACCTGGCCTTCAACACCTCCAGGGAGGGAACAGCCACAACCTCCCTGGGCAACCTGTTCCAGTGCCTCACCACCCTCATTGCAAAGAGCTTCCTCCTAACATCCAGTCTAAATCTCCTCTCTGCCAGTTTAAAACCATTGCCCCTCGTCCTGTCATTTTGAGACCTTGTCAATAGTCCCTCCCCAGCCTTCCTGTAGGCCCCCTTCAGATACTGGAAGGCTACTATCAGGTCTCCTTGAAGCCTTCTCTTCTCCAGGCTGAAAAGCCCCAACTCTCTCAGTCTGTCCTCATAGGAGAGCTGCTCCAGCCCTCTGATCATCTTCGTGGCCCTCCTGGAATAATTCCTGCTCCGCTGTTTCCATCAACCTACACCTTTTATTAGAATTGTATTTCACGAGAGCATGTTAAGACTCCAAGCCTCCTGTTTAAACATACCCCAGCATTTCCAGAAACATCTTTTTTGCATTCACACAGAGCATCTGTACAAAACTAGTGCAGATTCCTTGTGACCACAGCTGGCAGTCCAAGCAGCAAATTTAGCCCTCAGACTGAGAAACTGCAGTAATAAAATCTAAATGCAGAGCAATGAAATTCTCAATAGAATAATGCTAGTTTTTTTTGGTTTTTTTTTTCCTTAACATTAGGCCTCCATGTGTGGGAGAAAAAAAATATTAAAAAAAGTCTTCATCTTTATTAATACTAAACAGACAGAACTTCTAATGCGGTTTTCAACAACAGCTTTGTAGAACATACCACAAGAGAAGAAAATACTGCAGAGGTAGCTGTAGATGGCGTATTTCCCCAATTTTCCTCAGGTTATATGTGGTGTAACCGAACTGCCCATTTCAGCATTGCAAACGTGATGCAGCAGAAAGCTTTCCCATTTTCAGTGTTTTTCAGGAGGAAAATAAATAGATAAATAATGTATTCAGGCTATAAGAGCTCAGAGATTGAACATATCCATACTGTGCTAGCTGCTCACGTGAAGAAATTGTGCTGCCTCAACATACATTCCAGAATTATGTGCAATAAGGAATCCCTTTTAAAAGCTGCTACAAGTGGTAATCAGTAATGAAACTCTTCTATAACCATTGATATTTCTCCTGTTTAGGTAAAGCATTCATGATTTTTTATTCAGTTTACAGATGCAAAATGCTGATGGAGCTCTCACATAAGCAAGGTCTTAAATATCAGTGATGAAGGCCAGCTCTGATCCAGGATTGCCAGTGACCCCTGTGCAAATAAATGTGTTCAGTATATAGGAATCTGTGCTGCTCCAGTCATTTCTGGAGTAGGTTTCATACAGCAAAAACTAGAAGCTTCTGCTGCTCTCTTTTTTTGGTATCCTGCCTATTTGAATTGGGTGTAGCCATATATTCCTATCTGAGTTTGGAAAGAAATTGCTCTAGTCTAAAATCTTGTAAGGAGAGGAAGCCAGTAAAAACATATGTGGTTTACATCTCCAGAGAAGACTTAGAGGACTCACACAGGCATCCTAAAAAAAAAAAAANACTACTGTCCTATGGGAGGAAAAAAAAAAAAAAAAAACCAAACAAAAACCCACAAAAAACCACCAAAACAACAAACAGTCTCACAATGTGAAACTAGCAGATAAGCAGTTTGTCACAATACCAGAATAAAAACTGATTAAAAAAAAAGAGATGTATTTTGGGTTCACATGAGAAGCTGCAGGCTTAAAATGCAGTATGAGAGACAGAGGCATTATACATTAAGAAAAGCTTCCTAGGGAAAGGTGTTTCACAAAACTTGTAGAAATTAAATAATGTAAAGAGATATTAAAAAAACCCAAACAAAACAAAGCAAAACCTCACACACACCAGCTATATTCAAAAGACAAAGCATTAAATATATTTTTTAAATAAGTGCTCAAGCAGTGTGAAAAGCTGCTTTAATAATGCTATGCTCCTATTTCTATTGTGCCTAAGATCTTTTAGAGTCTGAAACTTACCTTCTNTTACAAAAGAAAAAGTGAAGAGGGAAGCTGAAGATCACTACAAGGATAAATTACATGTGTTTCAAGATGATTCAGATTAAATAGTCCAGATTTATAATCCTAGGCCAGATGTCTTTCTGTCGGGAATATCCCCAAGACATGATTCTTCTTGCCCTGGCATTTCTTTCTCCATTGTGCTGCAAATTCTGCATCTGTTTCATTTTTCAAACCTGTCATGTGAAAATATCTACCTACAGCTTTCCACAGGGTTCTTCCTGTAGCTCAGAACTCATTCTGATCACATTATTGTCTTCCAGTCTGCTGTGAGATTCATTGATTTGTTTTCCCATTTCCAAATAACTATACAGGCAGCAAGTTGCAGCTGAAACTACTACTAGTAGTTGGATTACTGCATGGACAAATTGTATGTACATTGTTTGTCTGGAGAAGAGGAGACACTGGTCTGGCTGAAGACAGCTCTGATATAAGGACATACTTGTTCAAATTGCTTTCCCAGGGTTCCAATAGAGTCCTCTAATTCTTCATGCATGCTTTCTATTTATGATTATTTATATACAATGCAGTTGCATGCCAAATGCCAAGTCCAGTGTAAAATTGTTAGTACAGTAAGTATACTTCATGCTTATGAATACAAAGATTTCTTGCAGACAGAGAAGCACCAACACCAGAAAAAAATTTACAAAGAAGCAAGTTGATATCAAATACTGTGGCATTGATAAACTTCATACTGCCACAGTATGGTAGAAACAATTGCATGACATCCAGGATGTATTGTAAGTTAAAAAATATAGAACGTTGCATTACTTACTGAAGCTGAATATTGGATTTCTACAGAATGAAAAAAAAGCTAAAGGAGGAGTCTAGGGATTTTCTTTGTGCACTTGTTTAAGAGAAGGTGTTCTAAATAAGATCATTCTACTACAGCCGTTATCCAGAAGTTCTGAGCTTTCACGCTACACAAGTACAAACACGTTACATACTAGAACACTCCTCTGCAAAGGGATCATAGAATCATAGAATGGTAAGGTTGGAAGGGACCTCAAGGATCATCTAGTTCCAACCCCCTGCCATAGGCAAGGACATCTCCCACTAGTACAGGTTACTCAAGGCCTCGTCCAACCTGGCCTTGAACACCTCCAGGGAGGGAGCAGCCACAACCTGATTATTACAGACAAAATGGTTTGGAACACAAGTTGTCTTCACTCAAGCCACTTAATATTTTCTGTTAGCACAAGTAGTACATGCATCTAACTAACTTTGTTATCAACTGAAATGTCTCTTGACAGGAGCTGTTTAAAAGTTGGTTTTGTAAAGAACAACCATATTGTGCTACAGAACATCATTATAGCAGGCTTGGTCCTTTGTAAACATAATCCATCAGCAGAAAAATAAAGACAGCAAGCCACAGATACATTTTTAGTAGTTCCAAGTTTCTACTTACACCCTCTGTATTCAAACATGCCTATGAAAGAAAGGATTGCAGGGCCTTTTTGCTATTCTCTCATCACATGAGCATTATTAATAAATAACAATCTGCAACTATAACCCATGAGGTCTCTGAGAAAAAAAGAGACCTAGAATAGCATTTAGTAGAATAAAATGAAAAAGAAAACTGAACAGTGGTACACAAAACTGTGGCAGGCAGACACTACTCAAAATAAAACTGCTTAAAACATGATAATCTACACAGCTGGCTGAATTCATTATGTTGTATCTGAGTGATGGTTTGGGAGTTACCCACCCCACACACAAAATGAAATCACACAGACTAGACTCAGATGGGTGGAAGTTAAGAAATGGGCAATGGGTTTATACTGGAAGAGGGCAGATTTAGACTGGATGTTAGGAGGAAGTTCTTTCCAGTGAGGGTGGTGAGGCACTGGAACAGGTTGCCCAGGGAGGTTGTGGCTGCTCCCTCCCTGGAGGTGTTCAAAGCCATGTTGGACGAGGCCTTGAGTGATCTGTACTAGTGGGAGGTGTCCCTGCCTATGGCAGGGGGTTGGAACTAGATGATCCTGGAGGTCCCTTCCAACCTTACCATTCTATGATTCTATAATGAAGCTTTATATTCACAGCTTAGCACAATATAGAAGCAGATATTTACAATATATTACAAATTTTTTATATATATATAAATAAAATATTATATATACACTAAATATATTATATATATAAAATATATTATATATACTAAATATATATTATATATATATTATATATTTCTGTATATATATTTATAT
>VWZE01003175.1:12283-22427 GCA_013396675.1 Eubucco bourcierii | reverse complement strand
GGGGGGTTAGAAGCAGAATGATTAGTTGGGTTACACAGATCCAAGCAGAAGAGAAATACAGACTCTGACAGACACTCTCTGTGTTGTCTGTGTTTGTATCCTTGCTTTTATACATCTCAGCAAACCTATGAGTGGACATCACCACTGTTTCCTTTTCACAGCCTGTAATCTAATTTCTCTCATTAAAATAGCATCAAAATAGCCTCAAAATTAGGCTCAAACCAGCACAATCTGTTGTTTTCATTGGGCACTGGGTATGCAAACACACTGCTGAAATAAACATGGTACCAGAGTAATCTTATCTGTGACATGTTTTCCTCTGTTAATAAACTTCTGAAATAGTGAAACTATTTTTCTCTTGGCAACTGAAAACCCTTTTTTTTTTTTCAAGTTAACTTCCATAGTCTTGCAGGTCATATAAAATATATTCAAAGGTGGGGTTTAAATATCATTGTATGTATATGTTAGAATTTATGAAAAACATTTTTCATTATTATGGTAAAAGCATAATAATTCTCAAACAGACAAACGAACAAACAAAAACCCTGAGGTTGTCTAAGACCCACTGAAGTATACCATAGAGGCTACACAATCACAACATTTAAGAATTCAGCAAGAATGAATAGTATTGGAGGGGAGAGGAAGTCAGACTTGAGGCATTTGTAATAGAAGTAAATGAAAAGCAAGTGTGATGGAATAAATATGTGGCTCCAGATTGATTGTTATAAACGAGACCAGGATCTCGCATCAGCAGTTGCTAAGATCTGGTAACTGGATACAAAGTTGCTCACAATCCAAATGCAGGAAGGAAAAGCAGTTAATAGAAATTAGCTTCTCCTCGACAGCTGTTCGGCAGCTTGTGGGAACTGAGAGTGCAGTGTTCTTACTCCAGCTGCCAGTGAGCAGCTGCCTCGCTTGGAAGAAATAAAACAGCATCCCAAACTGACAGTAAGACAAAGCAGCAGATTCAGCAGTTTTGTCCATATCCTGTCAAAGCCATGTGGCTGCTGCTAGCATCACACCAGCCCTGAACTAACAAGCTCTCCTGAAAGTCTCAACTCAGGAAGGGTACAGTCATGTAACTTCTGGTTGGATCTAAGAGCAAATTGTGCTTGCCCATATCTGTCTGGAGCATCTGTTGTTATGGATCATGAGCCATTCTTGCCCTTCATCACCTTTCATCTTATCAGTGAAGTACACAGAGCATTTTGTTCATTAAACCTTCTGCTAAATGGACATGCCCAAAGTCCTGCATAACTAAATCTGTCTCCTGTTCAATCCTGAAGTTACAAAACTGAGGCTTTATGGGTCTTCTCCTAGCAGCTTCTTACCACTGAAGGAACTTAAACCTGAGAGCATGACAGGAGACAGAAGGAAAAAAACTCAAGCTTCCAGCACCTCAGTGTTCTGGGCATGCAGCGGTATCACTTGAATGCCACCCAAAATCCCACCCACATTCTGAAGCAAAATGGATTGCTGAGGCTAAGTGGATATCAGATGAGTTCCTACCATGTTCACCAGCTGCAGGTTTGCCAGGCTCAACTTCAATCAGCCTCTTCACCTCACACCTTCTAGAGATTGTTATCAGAGCAGAATACCTGTGCTCAACCTTCACTTTGCCCAGCTGAAAACAATAACCTAGAGTAAAGCTGCAGAAAACCTAGTATCACCTCTTTTCAAAGAGCAGATAGGATTTTGTCCCAGAACTGAAGCAAGCTCAAGTCAGTCTTGTTTACCAGGCAAAAAAACCTGCTATTGCACAAGCCTGTGCAGATGCATCAAAGGGCAAGAGCTTCCCCTACTAACAATCAAAGCATCCTACAGCATTTCTGTTTCAACTTTTTGTGACTCTGAGGTGTTTTCTGGCACAAGAGCATTATCAGCTTCTGTGACAGCTTCCCCACTGACAGGTCACTTTGGGAACATGATGACTTTCCATGGCAGTGCAAGAAAACCAGCTGGGCTGGAGCAATGCATACATTTCCTTGAAGGATAGAGGTTATTTGAATGTTACTCTACAGCACCAACAGCATTCATTCTTTGATGGGTGTGCATCCTGAACAGTTAAAGTAAGATTCACCTGGATTACTGTGTGAAGTTCTGGAGCCCCCAGCACAGGAAGGACATGGAAGTGTTGGAGCAGGTCCAGAAGAGGCCACGAAGTTGCTCAGAGGGCTGAAGTCTCCTATGAGGACAGACTGAGAGAGCTGGGGCTCTTTAGCCTGGAGAAGAGAAGGCTTCAAGAAGACCTTATAGTAGCCTTCCAATATCTGAAGGGGGCCTACAAGAATGCTGGAGAGGGACTATTGACAAGGTCTTGCAATGCCAGAACAAGGGGCAATGGGTTTAAACTGGCAGAGGGGAGATTTAGACTGGATGTTAGGAGGAAGTTCTTCCCAGTGAGGGTGGTGAGGCACTGGCACAGGTTGCCCAGGGAGGTTGTGGCTGCTCCCTCCCTGGAGGTGTTGAATGCCAGGTTGGAGGAGGCCTTGAGTGAGCTGTACTAGTGGGAGGTGTCCCTGCCTATGGCAGGGGGTTGGAACTGGGTAATACTTGAGGTCCCTTCCAACCTTACCATTCTATGATTCTATGATTTATTATTCTATTTTAGGAACCGAAAGGCTTATCCCTTCCTCACCTCATCAGTGGCTTTATGCAGCCCTGTGGCCAGTTTCTATGGTAACCATAAGGACAGGTTGAAATATATGGATGTAACATAGAACTGTACTTCCAGCAGTAGTCAGGAAGGGGTCAAGGAGAAGGGGCTTCATGGGTACATGCTTTTCAAAGCTTTTAGAAGCCTGATCAGTGCTTCAGGGGTGAAGGAAAAAGAGGGGGTCACAAGCTAAAATTAAAGTGATTGCAGGAAGAAGGGGTCAAAAAACACTGACAGCTCAGACAACAAAAGTGAAAAAAATTAAAGTGGCAAGGTGGAAAGATGTCAACTATCTTTAGGAAAAATATTGCAAATCCTACTATTGATTCTTTGCTCTACAAAGAGCCATACTTACTGAACTAAGAGAAAGACTTGCACAAATGGAATTTTGTTAGGTCCTTCTCTATATAATGCTGGATAAATTTTTAGTCTTAAAAAAACACTGATTATTAAACACAGAGGCTTTTACTAAAATCCCACTGCTTATACCCTTTGTGATACTTGATGCTATGCCAGCTGTATTGTGAGCTCAGAGGCAAGCAATGTATAGCAGGTGCTACAGGTTCCAGAGCACCATTCCCTAACTTCACACACACACACACACACACACACACCCACCGATATTCAAACATCACTTTAGGGGACTCCTTTTACTGTGAGTAGCCCTCCCTTCCACAATATTGGAAGGGGGTCTACAGGAAGGCTGGGGAGAGACTATTGACAAGGTCTTGCAATGACAGGACAAGGGGCAATGGGTTTAAACTGGCAGAGGGGAGATTTAGACTGGATGTTAGGAGGAAGTTCTTTCCAGTGAGGGTGGTGAGGCACTGGCACAGGTTGCCCAGGGAGGTTGTGGCTGCTCCCTCCCTGGAGGTGTTCAAGGCCAGGCTGGATGAGGCCTTGAGTGCCCTGTACTAGTGGGAGGTGTCCCTGCCTATGGCAGGGGGTAGGAACTAGATGATCCTTGAGGTCCCCTCCAACCTTACCATTCTATGATTCTATGATTTTTAAGTGTCAGGGTTCTCATTCCCATCTGTGAATGTGCAACACCATTTCGTAATTCGGCCCTTTGGTACAGGCTACATCAGAAATTACTTTTTTAGGGAAAGCAACAGGAAAAAGCCAGCAAGCCAGGTCAATTTGGCTGTTCGCTGTGGACAAGGGCTCTCAAGGCTCTAAAATCTTTCAAGGTGTATGTATTACAGCTAACAGCCACATGCACATCTAATGGTTAAAAAACCCCAAACTTTTAGAGCTGGCAAGATAGTGTCATGGTGAATTTTTTCAGCAAATGGCTGACATTTCACTTCAAGCTCTTAGGTGATGATCTGCTCACACTTAGCTTCTCTCCCTCCTTTTCCGCTATAAAATAAAGGGTAAGCATTTCTTTTGTCTTTCAGTTTAGTTCAACTCTCTGCCAGCCAAACCCCACTTCAAGATTAACAAATACAGAAATAAAACTGTGGATCCAGCAGAACACTTGCCAAGTTATATACTTTGCTATTCCACTACTACATACACAGATGCATGTAAACACCTCACATCCTCACTTTTATCTCTAGAAATGTAAATTCTTCAGGGAATGGATTATTATGATACATTTGTGCAGTATCTAACACTTTGATGCTAGATAAGGTATATATATATATACATGCTGCTAAAACACCTGCTTTGTAAGCAGAGATAAAGACACAGCAGTGACACAGAATTTAAGTTTTAACTGGCATGCCTGCAGGTTGCCGATGAAAGGAGTACTCCTTTTGCTTTAAACTCCCTGGTACACAGACAGCTTGAGTGTAAAATCTGAGGAACTGCTGATGACTCCAATCAGCACATTCCAGACATAAAGGTTTTTTTTCCCAAAATGCTAAGCAACATCGTGCACATCTCTCATGAGCTTGGAAAAAATATACTGTGTGAACATATCCTCTGACACCAGAGCAAACTTTTGCAAATATTTTCTGAACTATTAATGCTGTCTAGAAAATTGCAGGGTGCAATTGTTGTTTTGCAAGGTGTCCAACTTGATATGTGTGAAGGTTCGGGAGTTCCCCACCCCCCCACACTTTGTAAAATGACCCAGACTAGAACTCAGCCAGCTGGAAGTTAAGGACTGAAGCTCTATTTACAGCTCAGCACAACGTACAAGCAGAGATAGACACTATAGGCAGGAAGAGTTACAGACATAGGCAAGTTAAAAGTAATACAGAAACACAACTCCCCTCCCAGAAATCAGAGACCCCAGGAGGGGCTCCCAACCACCCTTCCACCTTTTCCCCACCCCTACACCTTACCCCAAGGTTTGCCTTACACGTAAGGTAAATTAGGAGGATCAGCCAGGGGGGTTAGAAGAAAAGTGGTTAGTGAAGATTAATCGTCAAGGAGAACCCAGAGCCAGAAGCTGCTAGACCACCCCAGATGCTGTTCTCCCAGAAGGAGACAGACTGCGAATGCCTTATCTATGTTTTGGTTTCTTTTACCCAATCTCAGCAAGCCTGTGAGTGAAGCAGACATCACCATTGTTTTCCTTTCACAGCCTAGTGTAACTTTCTCTATTAAAATTTCTAATTAGCCTCAAACTAGCACAGTATGATAGACATTTTATTTTTTAAAAAATTCTTCTGGTTTTGATCTTAAGCCATACCTACAGCTATTTGGTTTGTTTCACTTACTTCATTTCCAGTAAAATACATGGATTTCTACAGAAATCTTGACCAATATATTCAAATTAATTTTGCTTTGTTTTCTTGGGAAAAAAAATATATATATTTATATATATAAAAAGTCTTTTCAAATTCAAGCATAAGGAGAGAGTGATTTTAAACACTGAGTAAAAAGGAAAGGACACATTAATCCTGCAATGTCTGAAAATAAAATATGCATTCATCCTCATGACTCCTCTTCTTCTTGTTTACTTTTTCCAATTTCTGGTTACCTCCTGTGTCTAACCTCTTATTGAAAAGTTTCTCTTTCTCCCACACTTGTATTCATGGCACAGGATTCCAGGCAAAGATATGTGAATTTTTAGCTAGCTGATTCAATAGAGTAATTTGACTGCCCCTTCTATTTAGCTTTTAGGAAGGCTGACTAGTCCATGTGCTATCTTGAACAAAGTCCATGATGGTTTCCTAGGGCCTGCTGCAACATAATGCTGTTTCCTCCCTCACCTTGCAATTCTAGCCCATAACTACTAAATTAGTTAGTGAAGTACATTCTGCTCTATTTGCCTTTCTGCAAAACCTCTGGAAACTGAAACCATGTATAAATCATGGATATTACAGAATAACAGAACTGTTAGGGTTGGAAAGGACTCCAAGGCTCATCTAGTTCCAACCCCCCTGCCATGGGCAGGGACACCCTCCACTAGATCGGGTTGCCCAGAACCACATCCAGTTTGGCCTTAAAAACATGCAGGGATGGGTTTCTCACCACCTCCCTGGGCAACCTGTGCCAGTCTCACCACCATCATTGTGAAGAGCTTCTTCCTAACATTTTATCTAAATTTCCCCTCCTCTAGCTTGGATCCCTTGCCCCTAGTCCCTCCCACTACCTGACATCCTAAAAAACTCCCTCAGCAGCTTTCTTGTAGCCCACTTTTAGATACTGGAAGGCTACAATAAGGTATCCTCAGAACCTTCACTTCTCCAGACTGAACAACCCCAACTCTCTCAGCCTGTCTTCACAGGAGACATGCTCCACTGCTCTGATCATCCTCACTGGCCCTTCTATGGGCATGTTCCAGCACATCCATGTCTACCTATTGCATCACAGTTCATTACTGCTTGCCCTAAAATCACAGAAGCCACCTGACAGGCATCCTATTGACTGTGTATAATATTTTTGTTAATCATCTCAGCAAAGAACTTGTACGGATAGTTTTAGCTCCAGCCTGATCTTAAGTGCCTAGAGGCTATTTCAGTTGGACCTTATACAAAATGGATTAGGGAGCCCTCAGGCTGTACAACATGTTCCAGCTTCTTACCTCCTTCCTTCTTCGAATCACCAGATTACATCCAGGCTTCCAGCACCTCCTTATGCAACTTATCATCTCCTCAGGGAGGAGAAAGTGGTATTTAGCCTGCTCCCAAATAGCAGCTGAACTGTAGAATAGGTGGTTTTCTGGGTTGGCATGCATTCAGCAGAGCAGTCACTGAATGGGAGCTTCTAAGTTTGCCTTTGCTCAAGCTAATTCTTGTCACATGCCTAAGCAATATGATCCTCTGTGTTGTATAAAAGGCTTTGCACATCAGATACAGTGCAGTGCATACACATGTAGTCACCTTAGACCCAGCACTATAACCAAGCAATTTTTTAAAAAATCTGATTAATAAGGAAGTCTGATGACACTTGAGTTGCCTGGCAAAAGACAAGAGGAGACCTGGGCAAGATTTCAGGCTTTATTTAGCTTTTTGTCAATTCTGCAACATATATTCATAGATTCACAGAATGGTTTGGGTTGGAAGGGATTTTAAATATCATCTAGTTCAAATCCTCCCCCTGCCATGGGCAGGGACACATTCCACTAGGTCAGGGAGGGGATATCCATGACCTTCTTGAGCGACCTGTTCTTGTGTCTTACCATCTTTACTGTAAAGAATTTCTTCCTAAAGTCTAAATCTGCCCTCCCCAAGCTTTAATCCATTCTCTCTCATCCTATCACTACAAGCCCTTGTAAAAAAAAAAAAAAAAAAAAAAAAAAAGTCCTTTCCCATCTAGATATCTATGTTGCAACCCTCAATACCTGAATTATGCAAGTTTCTCTATTCACAAGGTTATCCAGTACTTTACTGCTCTCTGAACCAGAGAGCAGACTGTAAGAGATTGTGTTCTGGCACACTGTTGACAGCTGAGTATGCCATCAAAAGAAAGAGTAGTTAACAAATTCACATCCTTTAATTTCTCTATTGCCTTGCAAAAAGTGCCAGAATGGTTGGCTTTCCTATTTTTAACCTACTTAGAAATAAATATTTGTAATTCAGAATCCCAAGTGCAATGAAGAATTTAGTCAACAGAACACCTTATGTACTGTTAGAATATTTTTGATTCCTTCCAGCTAGATTTCCAACTATTTTATAAATTACTCTACTTGCCTAGCTATTAAAGGACGTTGACTGCCAGTCTCTCAAGCAAGGCCACATCATATCAGAATTCATACAGACCAATCACCCTCCTTTAGTATTCTCACTAGTAGTTGTTTAGTATTCTCCTGGGGCTTTTCATCTTTAGCCTTCATCCCAATGAACAAGAAACTGGCATGCTACCAATCTACTCTAGAATGCCTCAAAGGTTTTTGGCTGTGTAAGGAACAAATGCTATCTCATCCCTTGTAGAGTTTGGATTAAATTTCTTCCTTCCTTCTAGCACTCAAGTGTCTCTTATGCAGCTGAGATGGATGGGTAGTTCTAAGGTGCATGTTGCAGATTCATTTAAGCTTTGGATGATGAGATTTCTTTTCCTGCAGGTAAATACTGAAGCACCTTCAGAGGTGGGTCACTTAAGATGTCTACTGAAATCCCTCTTTTTGTTCATTACAGTCACATAGTTATCACAAGGAGTTTTCTCTTCAAAGATAACATTGTTTTAAACTGAGGCAATCCAATTTCTTGCCTCTGCTTTCTGCAGATTATAAATACAGTGCAAAATAGGACCAGTATGAAAAATATCCTTCCTTACTTTGGATATTTGGATGTTCAAAATGTCTTACCCAGAAAGCTAGCTCCTACTACAGTCTGAAATATTTTTCTTTGTAAGCTAATTATTTAATTCCTTCATTTCTCAGCATTTTCCAAGCTGGGCAGCAGTTTTCACATCTTCTCTACTTCCTGGAAAACTTTTTGGGTCATGATGGTCAGGTCACTGAGCACCTCATCAATCTGTTTTGCTCTTGCAGACTGAGAGCTCTGTGGTTTGGCTCCTGCATTCACACAGACAGTCTTAACTGCATGGATAATAGAGTTTTTATCTCCTCTGACAAAGCACTGGAGGTCTCCTAAAAGGGACTGGGAGATGATACCCAAATTAATTTTGCAAAATCTCTAGTTCTTATGTCTCATTTCCTGGACTCCTTATAACATATTATAGTTGCCTCTCAGTGCTCTCAGCATCTCTGAAACAGTTCTGTTTGGGCTCCCCAGGAATATCACCTTACAAATTTCCTTCCTGGAAATCCTCTCACACCAGCACATCAAAGTTTAGCTTACACTTAGCAGAGAAAATTATAGGGTGTCTATGAAGGTTGAATGCCTTGAATAGTACTTTTTTTTTTTTTTTCCTGTATTACAGCCCTTAAACGGTAATGAAAAACAGAGACAGGGTTAGCAAGGTCCAAATGATACATGTCTGCCATTAGCATAGGACCAGTAGGCAGACTATGGAGCAGGGCCAAGGGTACATCCACACTTTACTTGCCAATACCTCTTGTCTGATAGGTGAAGAATGTAGGAGTCATTCTGTGAGTTGTGATGCTACTGTTAAAGCACCTGTAGGGCTGTTTTACGCCTCCCATCTGGCACAAAGCAGTGGCTGTTCTTCTGCAGAGCAGCAGTTCTCTTTTGTGTCAGATAAATCTTTAAAAACTGTAACAAAAAAAAAAATCCCCCCAAAAAAACAACCAACCAACCAGATAAAAAAAAAAAAAAACAACACAAAAAAACCCCAACCAACCAGATAACCCACAAAAAACAACCAACCAACCACACAAACCTGAACTGACAGCACGTCCAGATAAAAACAAAAATTAGACCAGTCCAAGGACTAGCTCTAGTCCACATAAGTCTGGATCAAGTGCCACAAAACATTATTAGATATTGGAAGAGACTAAATGAATTCCAGTTGCTCATTAGTCTTACAAACTCCCAAACACTGAACACTGGAGTATCTCACCTTTCTGACATTAGATTTGGCACAGATTGAAAGACCACAATTTCTAATAAGCTGATGTGTTTGCTAATTACCATCTATAAACAATAGTGCAGAGGGATACAGTTTACATACTACCAAACTGGCAAATGAAGCTCTAAACTGGCTTAAAGGTCAGGGACTGAAGTACGCAGTAAACTTTCACCTTTTGTAACACAGTCAGTCATGCTCACAAGCCCAACCACCTCCATCTTGATTCTGCCCCTTTACTCTGCTCTTGTCAGACCCCATCTGGAGTACTGTGTGCAGTTCTGGAGCCCCCAGCACAGGAAGGACATGGAAGTGTTGGAGCAGGTCCAGAGGAGGCCACAACGATGATCAGAGGACTGCAGTAGCTCTCCTATGAGGACAGGTTGAGAGAGCTGGGGCTCTGCAGCCTGCAGAAGGCTTCGAGGAGACCTGACAGTAGCCTTCCAGTTTCTGAAGGGGGCCTACAGGAAGGCTGGGGAGGGACTATTTACAAGGTCTTGTAATGACAGGACAAGGGGCAATGGGTTTGAACTGGCAGAGGGAAGATTTAGACTGGATGTTAGGAGGCAGTTCTTTCCAGTGAGGGTGGTGAGGCACTGG
>VWZE01003173.1:1682-12565 GCA_013396675.1 Eubucco bourcierii | reverse complement strand
GGTGTGAGGTGTTGGTGTGAGGGGTGTGAGGTGTTGGTGTGAGGGGTGTGAGGTGTTGGTGTGAGGGGTGTGTGCTGGTGCCATGCCTGAGGGGAGGCTGCAGTGAGCTGGGGTTGGTCTCTTCTCCCTAGGATCAGGTGACAGAAGGAGAGGCCTCCAGTCGCAGCAGGGCAGGGTTGTGTTGGAGATGAAGAAAAATGTCTTTGCTGTGAGTGGTCAGGGACTGGCACAGGCTGCCCAGGGAGCTGGTGGAGTGCCCATGCCTGTAGGGCTTCTGGAAACCTGTGGCCGTGGCTCTTGGGGCTGTGGTTTGGTGGCCATGGTGGTGCTGGTTGGACTGGGTGACCTCAGAGGGCTTTGCCAACCCCAGCCAGTCTATGCTTCTGTGATCTCTTCCTCCAGGCTGGCTGAAGCAGAGGCAGATGCTGGCCTGCAGCTGAGCTTGGCTCTCGGTTGGGCTGTACAGAGATGTCTGTGCTGCTGCATGGTGCAGCCAGTGAGCAGCTCCTGACTGAGCAGAAGTGTCAGGAGCTGTCTCCTTTTGCCCGAGGAAGATGAAGGCAGAGCTGTTCTTTCATGGAGCCCTGGGAAGCTCTGACAGCAGAGTGCTGAGTGTCTGCAGCTCTGCCTCCAGCTCTTCACCCAGGCTCTGTGTGCCCTCCTCCACTCCAGAGCAGGAGCCGAGCTGACAGCAGCTCTATGGGAGCTCTCTTCTGATTCCATGTTTCCTTCTGCTTCCTCTGTTGGTCCAGAAAAGGCCTGTAAAGGGAAATCCCACCTGGGCTCTGGCAGAAAATCCAGGCTGATGAAGACTGTGCAGTCGATGAAGAGCTATGGCAACTACCAGAACTGCACCATCATGAGGCCACACATCCCACACCACAGCTATGGCACCTATGTGACACTGGCTCCCAAGGTGCTGGTGTTCCCAGTCTTTGTGCAGGTGAGTGCAGCTGGCAGCACTGATCTGACACAGTCAGTGCCCAGCAGGGCGGCTGAGCAGATGTTCTCACTCCCCACCTCCTGAAATGCTCTTCTTGAAACTTAGAGAGTCATAGGGCTGGAAGGGACCCCAGGGAGCATCCAGCTCCAACCCCCTGCCATGCCCAGGGACTCCCTACCCTAGCTCAGGCTGCCCACAGCCTCATCCAGCCTGACCTTAAACACCTCCAGGGATCAGGCTTCCACCACCTCCCTGGGCAACCCCTGCCAGGCTCTCACCACCCTCATGCTGAACAACTTCTTCCTAACATCCAGGCTGACTCTCCCCATTTCCAGCTTTGCTCCATCCCCCCCAGTCCTGTCACTCCCTGACAGCCTAAAAAGTCCCTCCCCAGCTTTTCTGTAGCCCACTTCAGATCCTGGAAGGCCACAAGAAGGTCACCTGGGAGCCTTCTCCTCTCCAGCCTGCACAGCCCCAACTCTTTCAGTCTCTGCTCACAGCAGAGCAGTTCCAGCCCTCTGCTCACCCTCCTGGCCCTGCTCTGGACACCTTCCAGCACCTCCACATCCCTCTTGTCCCAGGGGCTCCAGCACTGGATGCAGCACTCCAGGTGGGGTCTCAGCAGAGCAGAGCAGAGGGGCAGAATCCCCTCCCTTGCCCTCTGCCCACACTGCTCCTGCTGCAGCCCAGGCTCTGGTTGCTCTCTGGGCTGCCAGTGCTCACTGCTGCCTCATGTTGAGCTTCTCCTCCACCAGCACCTCCAAGTCCCTGTCCTCAGGGCTGCTCTCCAGCCAGGCACTGCCCAGCCTGGATTGGTGCTTGGCATTGCCTCGCCCCAGCTGCAGGAGCAGAAAACCTCCACAGCCTCTCTGGGCTGCCTGCTCCAGGCCTCCAGCACCCTCACACCAAAGAGGTTTCTCCTGCTCAGATGTGACCTCCTGGGTTCCAGTTTGTTGTCCTTGTCCCATTGCTGGGCACCACTGACAAGAGTCTGGCCTCAGCCTCTTGCCCCTTTAGCTGTTGCTGAGCACTGCTCAGATGCCCTCTGGGGCTGCTCTTCTCCAGCTGGGGTCAGTAGCCCCGGGGCCCACAGCCTTTGCTCCTCACAGGCCCCTCAGCATCTGCTGGACTCTCTCTGGCAGTTTTCTGTCTGTCTTGAACTGGGGAGCACAGAAATGGACTTGGGTCTGCAGCTGTGGCCTCACCAGGGCAATGCAGAGGCACAGGAGAGCCTCCCTTGCCCTGCTGCCCACACTCTCTCCATGCACCCCAGGAGACCCTTGGCCTTTTTGTCCACAAGGGCTCATTGCTGAACATGTCCCCCAGGACTCACCCAGGACAGCCAAGCCTGTGCTGCTGTTCTGCAGCACTGAACAGGAAGGTGCTGCCAGGGGAGCTGAGTGTAGCATGAGCCAGGGCAGGCCTCCAGGTCCCCCTGAGCTACTGTGAGAGCAGTGCACAGACTCAGGCAGCAGGCACTGCTCTGAGGGACTGAGAACCTGAGGGGCCATTTCCTGCTGAGAAGCACCCATGGCTGAGCCCACACTGCTCAGCATGGGGAGAGCTGAGGGGTCAAGCAGCTGCAGGCCTTTTTCTAGCTGGCTCTGAGGTGGGTGCTGAGGGAGAGACTTTTTGCCCCCCTGTGCCTGGCCTGCAGGCTGTGTCCTCGGCACAGTGTGCCTGGGCTGGCCTCTGCTCAGGAGTTACAGCTCCAAGTGAAGACAGAGTGGGTTTGGTGGGTGAAGTGTTGCTGGCAAACTACACTTCCAGTGGAAGCTCTGACTGAGGCTTTCTTGTTCTGTTTTTTGTTGCTTTGTTTCCTTTCTCCTTTCCCATGTAGCCCCTGGACCTCTGCAACCCAGCCCGGACACTGCTGCTGTCTGAGGAGCTGCTTCTCCATGAGAGCAGGAGGAGAGCTACCCAGGTAGGGCTTCCCATGCTGAGCTTCCTAACCCTCCTCCTCTGCAGCTGGATGTAGCAGGCTGAGGAGGGGACTGTTTTGTGGAGAGGTACTTAATGTCTGCAGCTACCTGCAGGGAGGTTGTAGCCAGCTGGGGTTGGGCTCTGCTGCCAGGCACCCAGGGACAGAACAAGAGGACACAGCCTCAAGCTGTGGCAGGGCAGGCTCAGGCTGGATGTTAGGCAGAAGAGAGATTGGCACTGGGATGGGCTGCCCAGGGAGGTGGTGGAGTGCCCATCCCTGGAGGTGGCTACATGAGGCACTTAGTGCCAGGGGTTAGTTAATGAGAAGGTGTTTGGGGGTAGGTTGGACTGGATGCTCTCAGAGCACATCTGGAGTGAGGCCACATCTGGAATATTGTGTCCAGTTCTGGGCACTTCAGCTCAAGAAAGACCTCAGGGAACTTCTTGGGAGAGTCCAGCCCAGAGGCAAAGCTGCTGCAGGCAGTGAACATCTCCTGTGAGGCCAGGCTGAGGGAGCTGGGGCTGGCAGCTGGCAGCAGAGCAGCCTGAGGGCTGCCCTCAGTGCTGTGCTAAAGATGTGCAGGGCAGTGTGGGCAGGATGCAGCCAGGCTCTGCCCAGGGGTGGCCAAGGGCAACACAAGGGGCACTGGGGGCAAGCTGGAGCAGAGGAGGTGCCAGGGGAACAGGAGGGGAAACTTTGTCCCTGTGAGGCTGCTGGAGCCTGGAGCAGGCTGCCCAGAGAGGCTGTGGAGTCTCTGCTCTGGAGCCTTTCCAAACCCACCTGGATGTGTTCTGTGTGCCCTGCCCTGGTGACTCTGCTCTGGCAGGGCTTGGGCTGATCTCTGGAGGTCCCTTCCAGCCCCCAGCACACCCTGGCTGATTCTCCTGGGTGTTTGGAGCTGTTTGCTCTCAGCTCAGAGTCAGAGTTGTGTGGTAGCAGTCAGATGTGGAGTGATGAAGACTAACTCCTGGCGTTTGCAGCCTGGGTGCAGTGTCTGTGTGCATGGCAGGGTGCAGGGCTGGTGAGCCTCAGGGCAGCATGTCTGCAGAAGCTGTGCTGCTCTGTCCCCACATGGCCCTGGCAGCCCTTCCAGAGCCCCAGCTGCCCAGGGAGGTTGTGGAGTCTCCTTCTCTGGAGAGCTTCCAATCCCAGCTGGCCCTTGTGATCCTGGGCAAGCTGCTGTGGGGGCAGAGGGGTTGGGCTGGATGATGCCCAGAGGTCCCTGCCAGCCTCACCACGCTGGGGTTTGGTGTGGTTCTGTGGTGTCTCAGGGGAAGGACTCTGCTTATGATGCCCTAAGGATGAGTGTGAGGCTGGAAGAGGATTTCCCAGCTGGAGCAGCTGCCAGGAAAAGGCAGGATGCTGTACACTGGCCAGGAGCATGAGGCAGCCTGGGAGAGTGGTGGTGCCTTGAGGCTGTGGTGTCTGTGGAAGCCTGACAGAGGCTGTCAGTGGAAAGGCAGCAGCAGTGCATGGCAAGCAGCTTGTGGCAGTGGCTGTTTGGCAAGGCAGGAGCCCTCCTGGTGTGAACCCAGGTGTGGTGCTGGGCTGGGAGCTGGCACTTGTAGGCAGCAGCGCTGAGACCTCAGTCCTGGCCCTTGGGAAGGGCCCTGCAGTGCCTGCAGTGTGCCACAGGGCAACAGCAGGGCGTGCAGAGCTTCAGGAAGCAAGGGCAGAGGCTCTCCTGCTCCAGCACAGCAAGGGGCTCTTGGCTGAGGGATCTGATGGGCTGGGGATCTGATGGGCTGGGGGATCTGATGGCTGGGGATCTGGTGGGCTGGGGGATCTGATGGCTGGGGATCTGATGGGCTGGGGGATCTGATGGGCTGGGGGATCTGATGGGCTGGGGGGTCCTGATAGGCTGGGGGATCTGATGGGCTGAGGGATCTGATGGGCTGGGGGATCTGATGGGCTGGGGGGTCCTGATAGGCTGGGGGATCTGATGGGCTGAGGGATCTGATGGGCTGGGGGATCTGATGGGCTGGGGGGTCCTGATAGGCTGGGGGATCTGATGGGCTGAGGGATCTGATGGGCTGGGGGATCTGATGGGCTGGGGGGTCCTGATAGGCTGGGGGATCTGATGGGCTGAGGGATCTGATGGGCTGGGGGATCTGATGGGCTGGGGGGTCCTGATAGGCTGGGGGATCTGATGGGCTGAGGGATCTGATGGGCTGGGGGATCTGATGGGCTGGGGGGTCCTGATAGGCTGGGGGATCTGATGGGCTGAGGGATCTGATGGGCTGGGGGATCTGATGGGCTGGGGGGTCCTGATAGGCTGGGGGATCTGATGGGCTGAGGGATCTGATGGGCTGGGGGATCTGATGGGCTGGGGGGTCCTGATAGGCTGGGGGATCTGATGGGCTGAGGGATCTGATGGGCTGGGGGATCTGATGGGCTGGGGGGTCCTGATAGGCTGGGGGATCTGATGGGCTGAGGGATCTGATGGGCTGGGGGATCTGATGGGCTGGGGGGTCCTGATAGGCTGGGGGATCTGATGGGCTGAGGGATCTGATGGGCTGGGGGATCTGATGGGCTGGGGGGTCCTGATAGGCTGGGGGATCTGATGGGCTGAGGGATCTGATGGGCTGGGGGATCTGATGGGCTGGGGGGTCCTGATAGGCTGGGGGATCTGATGGGCTGAGGGATCTGATGGGCTGGGGGATCTGATGGGCTGGGGGGTCCTGATAGGCTGGGGGATCTGATGGGCTGAGGGATCTGATGGGCTGGGGGATCTGATGGGCTGGGGGGTCCTGATAGGCTGGGGGATCTGATGGGCTGAGGGATCTGATGGGCTGGGGGATCTGATGGGCTGGGGGGTCCTGATAGGCTGGGGGATCTGATGGGCTGAGGGATCTGATGGGCTGGGGGATCTGATGGGCTGGGGGGTCCTGATAGGCTGGGGGATCTGATGGGCTGAGGGATCTGATGGGCTGGGGGATCTGATGGGCTGGGGGGTCCTGATAGGCTGGGGGATCTGATGGGCTGAGGGATCTGATGGGCTGGGGGATCTGATGGGCTGGGGGGTCCTGATAGGCTGGGGGATCTGATGGGCTGAGGGATCTGATGGGCTGGGGGATCTGATGGGCTGGGGGGTCCTGATAGGCTGGGGGATCTGATGGGCTGAGGGATCTGATGGGCTGGGGGATCTGATGGGCTGGGGGGTCCTGATAGGCTGGGGGATCTGATGGGCTGAGGGATCTGATGGGCTGGGGGATCTGATGGGCTGGGGGGTCCTGATAGGCTGGGGGATCTGATGGGCTGAGGGATCTGATGGGCTGGGGGATCTGATGGGCTGGGGGGTCCTGATAGGCTGGGGGATCTGATGGGCTGGGGGATCTATGGGCTGTGGGGTCAGATGGGCTGTGGGATCTCTTGGCTGTGGGATCAGGGAACCTGACCTTGTGCAGCCACCAAGACTGCCAGTGGGCTGGCCAGGAGGCAGCCTGCCGTGGTGCAGCAGAGCTCTGCTGGATGTGAGCTCACTTCCTCTGCAGCTTTCTCTGCTGCCCCAGCAGGGGCTGCCCTGTTCCTGCTGGGTCCTTCCTGCCTCGCTCCAGGTGGTTTCCCATTTTCCCACTGCTCTCCCACACAGCCTCTTTCAAGCAGGGCCACTCACTGCTCCTGGGCTTTGCAGGACTCTCTTCTGTGTCTCATTCTGCTTTGGCTGAAGAGAGGAGGGCCCAGGTGCAGGGGCTGGAACTAGAGGTCCTGTTCCATCTGCTTGTAAACCTGCCCAGAATCTTTTCTCCCTGGCAGCTCCAGGTCAGGCACCACATCCTCCTCCCTGAGCAAGCTCTCTCCCATCCCCTGAAGGGGCCAACCTAACTCCCTGGAGGCTTGCCAGGATCTGTCCTTTCCCTGACCTCACCTCTGCAGCAATCCTTGTCCAGGCCTTAATCACATCCTGTCTAGACTTTGTTGCAGTTCCCACTCCTGTGGTCTCCTGAAATCCCTCCAGCTGCAGTGTGCCAGAGCAGCCAGCTTGGTGCAGGCAGCTGGGCAGGTGGTGTCAAACAGGAGCTTTGCTCTCCTTGCTCCATCTCTGATGAGCCTGCAGGAGATTTGCCAGGCCCTCAGCTGCCCTCAGAGTGTGGGCTGTGCTCATTCCCTTCTCAGCTCTCTTCTCTGCCATCCGTTCAGGATGGTCCTGCCTTGCCCTCTGGAAGGCTGCAGCTCTGCCTGGAGGACATGGGCTGGGCCTGCCCAGCTTCTCTGCTCTTCTCTGCAGAGGAAGAGGTTTTGCTTTCTCACCCCAAGTGTTGCCCTGCAGGTTCCTCCACTCCTGCTCTGGGCAGGGGTTGCAGTGTGTGTCTGAGCTTGGCCAGTGCTGTGGCTTGACTGAAGCCCTGCTCCTGGGCACAGATCTTTGTTTCCAGCCTTCCCTAACTCTTGGATGTGAGCTGCCACAAACCTGCACTGACCTCCTCCCTCCACCACACTAGTCCCACTTGCTCTTTTTTCCTCACTGCCTTCTCATATCCTTCTCCTCCATGATTTTTTTACACCACTTCCCCACCTGCACAGCCACTGCTTATGAGTGTTTGAGACCCTTTAAGGTGCCTGAAATTCATGGTAGAAGAATATTTGATTCAGGTGAGCAAAGGTGAGGTTCAAGGTTGAGTGCTAAAGCCTTCACCATGGATCTCCTCTGGGAGAGAGGGAGTGTGGTGGTCTGGGGGTCTTCAGTCTCCTTCCTGAGTGCAGAGATTCCTTGCCAACCATCTTGGCAGAAAAGGGTGCTGGATGCACTGTGGGGTAAGAGGGTGCTGGGAAGTGTGGAAGAACATGGATTGAATGTGGAGGAGGCAAAAGGCATCAGCAAAGGAGCAGCTCAGGCTTAGGGAGTTGAGGGTGCAGCACACAATCATAGAATGGAATCATGAAGGTTGCAAGAGACCTTCTGAGGGGTGGGGAGAGGAGAGGGGAGGGGAGAGGGGCTCTGGGGAGACCTAGTATTTGAAAGGGGCTCCAGCACTCCTGGAGTCACTCTTGGAGTCACTCCCAGCCCTTGTCCAAAGTCCCTCCCAGCTCTCCTGCAGCCCCTTCAGGCACTGGAAGGTCTCCCTGCAGCCTTCTCCTCTCCAGGCTGAGCAGCCCCAACTCTCCCAGCAGACCTTTCATCAGTCAGCTGTTTAATTTCTGATTTTGGGCTGGGAAATCAGTTCTGGGAAGTCCCTGAAGATTCTCTGACTCTCTGAGGAGCAGCTCTGGTGGGTTCCATCCTGGATGAGCCCAGGGACTCTGTTGCTTACTTTTGCTCCTTTGCTTTTATGAGCCCAGGGGTTTTTTTCAGGGTAGGTACCAGACCTGTTTGCAAAGGGCTGGCAGAGGCATGTGCCAGCTTGTGCATGGTGTGATGGCAACCCTAGGCACAGCTCCAGATCACTCTCTCCAGCCCTCCCCTCCTAGACCTGCTGGCTGCTGCCTTAGGCTCCCCCCTGGGGTGAGTTTCCCATGCTCAGAGCTGCAGTGCTCAGTCGCCAGGGCTGGGCCCTCTGTGAGCAGAGTCTGCTGCAGCCTTGGGCTTCCTGGGGCTGGGCTGCCCTGGGCAGGCTGTGGGTGTGTGGAAGGGACACCCTCCTTCTCTTCCCCCAGCACCTTGGAGGAGCAGAGGCACCTCTGTAAAGTGTCCTCTGTGGAGCTGCTCTGAAATTGCCTTCCTGGAAGCAGCTAACAGAGCGGCTCTGACGTAAGCCAGGCTGGCTCAGCTTTTGTCCTCTCTGCATCCTGGATTCAATCATTCCTGTCTGCCCAGAGAAGCACAAGGGTTCCTCTAAATACCTCTCCTGTGCTTATGGTTCCATCATTCCCTGTTCCAGTCTGTCTGATCTTGAAGGGATGTGGGTTTTTTGCCCTGCTGATCTTTTTTTCTCTCCTGCCCTTTAAGCTCCTCTGTGTGTTAGGTTTTCATCTCCTTTCCTTCGTTTGCAGCCTGACTACTTGCAGACCATAGAATGGTTTGGGTTGGAAAGGAACCCCCAAAGGTCATCCAGTCCAACCTCCTCTGGAGTCAGCAGGGACATCCTCCACTAGGTCAGGTTGCCCAGAGCCCTGTTGAGCCTCACCTTGAGTATCTCCAGGCCTCTGTCCCCTTTGCTGAGTTGCTCTTCTCCAAACCATAGAACCACAGAACTGTTTCTGTTGGCAAAGCCCTTTAAGGTCACTCAGTCCAACCATTCTCAGGCTCTCCCCAGGCTGCTGCTAACCCACGGCCCTCAGCAGCACAGCTCTGCAGCTCTGAAACCCCTTCGGGGATGAAGATTCAAGCACCTCCCTGGGCAGCCTGTGCCAGGCTTTGAGAACCCTTCCAGTGCAGAAGTTTCTTCTCACATCCAACCTAAACCTCCCCTGCTGCAACTTGAGGCCATTTCCTCTTGTCCTGCTGCTAGTTCCTTAGGAGAAGAGCCCAACCCCTACCTGGCTCCAGCCTTCTTCCAGGGAGCTGTATGGAGCCCCTCAGCCTCCCTTTCTCCTGACCACCCCCAGCTCCCTCAGCTCCTGCTCTCCAGACCCTTCCCCAGCTTTGTTCCCCTTCTTTTGACCTGTTCCAGCCCCTCAATGTCCTTCTTGCAGTGAGGGACCCAAACCTGAACCCAGCACTCAAGGTGCGGCCTGAGCTGTGCCAACATCTCTTTGAGGCTGACAAAGCTGGGCTGGTATCAGACACATCCCAGCAGTTACCCTTTGGAACAAGATGGGCACAGGAGAAATGTTCCAGTGCAGTTTGCCCTTCAGTATTCCTTGTATTCATTAGAGCAGGAGTCATGAAGAAGGTGAGTGTGGGCACTGTGCCAGTGGTAGGCTGAGAGCAGAGCATTTGCCAGCTCCTACAGAGCAAAGCAGACACTCTCTGGCTTCACTCTGCCAGCAGCTTTCTGCTTATGGAGAATGCCACAGAGCTGAACCTGCACAGCCAGGAGAGATCTGCTGGCAAGGCCTTGAGCCTGTGTGATGGGTTGGGACTTCCCTGCCCCCACACTATGGAAATCCCCCAGACAAGACTCAGCCAGCTGGGAGTTAAGGCCTGAAGCTCTGTTTACAGCTCAGCACAAGGCACAAGCAGAGACAGACACAACAGACAGGAACAGTGACAGACATAGACAAGGTGAAGGTGATACAGAAACACAACTCCCCCCCAGAAATCAGAGACCCCAGGAGGGGCTCCCAACCACCCTTCCACCTTCTCCCCACCCCTCTGCCTTACCCCAGGCTCTGCCTTATGTGCAAGGTGAGTCTGGAGGCTGGTCCAGGGGAGTTGGAAGGAAAGTGGTTGGTGAGGTTAGCAGAGAGGAGGAGGCCAGAAGCTGCTCACAGCCCCAGAGTGTCTGTGCCCCAGTGCCTTAGCTGTGGTGTGAGTTCTTTTCTTCTCCATCTCAGCAAGCCTCTGAGTGCAGACAGCAGCACTGTTCCTTTTTCACAGCCTAGGCTTTGATTTTCTCCTTTAGCAAATTCCAAATAGCCTCAAAGCAGCAGAGCCTGGCTACAGAGCCAGAGGCCACTGCCCAGACATGAGCCTCACCTCTGTGTGCCAAGCTGCTGCCCAGCCTGTCCCCTCCTGAGGTGTGCCCCTCAACCCTTGGCCATGGGCACAGACTGTGCCAGAAGCATGGCCCTGGAAACAGTGACTCAGCCCAGAGCAAAGGCACCTTCCAAGGGCTGCCTTGGTGCTGGCACTGGTGCCAGCTCCCAGTGAGTCCCTTGGGTGCTGAGTTGTTTGCTGGGTTTGTGAAAAGGCTGCTAAAAGGCTACGAAAACATCACTGTGCCCTTTGGGAAGCATCCCAAAGAGCAGGGAGATGGATACAGCCATGCCAAGGAGCAGGGAGATGGATACAGCCATGCCAAGGAGCAGGGAGATGGATGCAGCCATGCCAAGGAGCAGGGAGATGGATGCAGCCGTGCCAAGGAGCAGGGAGATGGATGCAGCCATGCCAAGGAGCAGGGAGATGGATGCAGCTGTGCCAAGGAGCAGGGAGATGGATGCAGCCATGCCAAGGAGCAGGGAGATGGATGCAGC
>VWZE01003171.1:20190-32340 GCA_013396675.1 Eubucco bourcierii | reverse complement strand
GAGGGATGTCTCTTGGCACTGGTCTGCAGGTGGACATTGTGCCCTTGATCCCCACTCTCTGTGTGCCACCATCCAGCCAATTCCTTACCCAGCAGTGCTCCACACATCCAGTCCATGTTTTTCCAGTTTGGTGCCCAGGATGCCATGTGGGACACAGCCAAATGCCTCATCTGCAAACTCACAGAGAGTGCCCTCTCTCCTCAGTGCAGCAGCTATCTCCAGACAGTTACTGATCCCAGCCTCTTTTTGCATCTGCTCAGACCAGGCATCTGGCTTTCAAACAGCTGGAAGTACACACAGCACAGAGCCCTGTAAGGATGCCTTCTTCATCCTGCAAACAAGGCTCCTTCTTTTTGTGGTGCAGAGTTACTACACTACTGCTGGAGTCCTGCATTCAGCAGGGATCAATGCGCATGACTTTGGTGAAACACAAACGTTGAAAAAAGACTTCCAGTCTTGCTGACAGACAGAAAAAATAAGGTATTTGTTTTCAGTTGGTTTGTATGAAATGAAAATGTGATGAGTTAACCTTCTAGAGGTGTCCTTAAGACCTTCCTGAAAGCTCACTTCATGTGCTCTGTTTTGTGATAACCTCTGGGACACCACATTTCTGGAAATAGTCCTCATCACTCAGAAGTTACTCAACTCACATTGCCCTGAAGCATTTCCAGATGTAGGAGAAGTTTCCTAGATAAGCAAATAAGCCTTTAATTAATTGCATACATGTGTGCAAAGCATCACCACTATTTAAATGTGCAATTTCATGAAGTAGCCAATACCTCTTAAAACAAACCCCTGCTTTATTTCCAAACCCACAATTTTACTTTTTTTTTTAAGTGAAGTTCATGCCTCTTTTGTCTAGTTTCACCCATGTTTGCTCTTGACCCATCAAAACCAAGAGAGAAGAAACACAAGCATTGTATGGTGGCTGACCATGAGCCAGTGTGTGCCCAAGTAGCCAAGACAGCCAGTAGCTTCCTGGCATGGATCAGCAGTACTGTGACCAGCAGGATATAGGCAGTGACTGTGCCCCTGTACTGAGCACTGGTGAGGCTGCACCTTGAGGACTGGGCTCAGTTTTGGAGTACTTACTACAAGAAAAACCTTGAGGTGCTGGAGCAAGAGAAGGGCAACAAAGATGGTGAAGGTTCTGGAGAGAACAGGTCTTGTGAGGAATGACTGAGGGAACTGGGTTTGCTTACTATGGAGAAAAGGAGGTTGAGGGAAGACCTTCTCACTCTCTACAACTCCCTAAAAGGAGGCTGTAGCCAGGGGACTGTTGGTCTCTTCTCCATTATAAAAAGGGATAGAAGGAGAGCAAATGGCCTCAGATCACAATAGGGGAGGTTTAGGTTGGATATTAGGTGATAGAGTTGTCAAGTGCTGAAACAGGCTCACCAGGAAGGCAGTTAAAAGTGGCAGATGTTTCAAAGAGGCATAGATGTGTTGCTGAGGGAGAAGGTTTAGCACCATACTTGGTAGAGCTAGATAATGGTTGTACTCAAAGATTTAAAAGGCTCTTTCCAACTAAAATGATTCTATGGTTCTATATTTAGAGACGTAATAACTATGCATGCATAGTTCTGAAAGAGCAAACAGTGTCCTGGTAAGACCTCACAGTTAGAACAAAGCATTTTCATATTAATCAAGTGTTTAAAAAGTTATCAAAAAAACCCAGACATTTGAGAAGTTCTGAGACACAAACACATGACAGATTGAATACTTCTGTACTTGGACAGCTAAATCAGGTGTGGATATACCTTTGCTCTGCTCTCCTCACATCCCACTTGCAGTCCTGTGTGCAGTTCTGGAGCCCCCAGCACAGGAAGGACATGGAAGTGTTGGAGTGGGTCCAGAGGAGGTCACCAAGATGCTCAGAGGGCTGCAGCAGCTCTGCTGTGAGGACAGGTTGAGAGAGTTGGGGCTCTGCAGCCTGGAGAATAGAAGGCTTCCAGGAGACCTTAGAGTAGCCTTCCAGGATCTGAAGGGGCCTACAGGAAGGCTGGGGAGGGACTATTGACAAGGGCTTGCAATACCAGGACAAGAGACAATGGGTTTGAACTGGCAGAGGGGAGATTTAGACTGGATGTTAGGAGGAAGTTGTTTGCATTGAGGGTGGTGAGACACTGGCACAGGCTGCCCAGGGAGGTTGTGGCTGCTTCCTCCCTGGAGGTGTTCAAGGCCAGGTTGGAGGAGGCCTTGAGTGAGTTGTGATAGTGGGAGTTGTCCCTGCCTATGGCAGGGGGTTGGAACTAGATGATCCTTGAGGTCCCTTCCAACCTTACCATTCTATGATTCTATGAAATACAGCACAGAATATAACTCTCTTGCCATTTCCAGCTGCCTGTTTAAGGTTCTTTTGGGGTTTCCTGCTTCTTATCATCTCCCTCACTTGATCATGGACTTTGACATCACCTGTGCTCATAAATTTTCACTTTCACTCCAGTGATAGCCCTTGTTCATTAAAGTTCTGGTTACACTCTAGCAAAATTTTCATTCCTACAAATATTCCAAGGTGGCTGCAGTTCCAGTATTAATCTCTGAGTTGTACTATAGACACAATGGAAATCAGCAAGATGAAAAACAAATAGCAAGACATCCAAAAAAAGCAGCATTGCCTCTTGGAAATCCACCAGTAACAGATGAGGCAAGACAGACCTTTGGATTAAGAATGGATAGAGATCAAGGGTCCCAAATAAATTTTACTGGGAATTTGGCAGCCTTCTTTTCTATCCCAAGTTCCAAGATAGGAGTTGGTAGGGTACTGTGTCTGAGCTCTAAGAAATATTTCAAATACATTCCTTGAATCTGTGACTTGAACTATATGCACATTTAGAGTTAGCAAGCCCAGAAAGAAAAGGAGAGGGCGTGCTAAAACCAGAATAAGGTGGGATCCTTTCCAATTCAAAAACCAACCAAACAAAAGTTATTTTCTTCAGTCTTTAGATCCAGTCTGATTAAGCAACACCTACACATCTACAGTCCAATGTTCCACATGCAGGAGTAAGGTATTTTATATTTTGGCTAAACATCCTTGTTTTGTGATTTTAGCATAAACAAACGAAACACAGCAGTTTAATTATCTCTTAGAAGGTTTAAATTCTACAGATATAAATAAAACAAACTGAATTTGTGCTGTTCTTATCTCAGAAGAGTAAATGGCATACTAGATGTTCTGGGCTTTGGTCTATGAGGTCACAGCATGATTGTTTATACTGGAAGATTAAAGCAAACATCAAAGAGCAGCATTAATTGCAAAAAGATGTCTGAGAAATAACAAATCATTAATAAGTTTATAACTAGGTGTGGAAAGTCTTTAACTCAAGCCATTGGAAATAATCATAGAATCATAGAATGGTAAGGTTGGAAGGGACCTCAAGGATCATCTAGTTCCAACCCCCTGCCATAGGCAGGGACACCTCCCACTAGCACAGCTCACTCAAGGCCTCCTCCAACCTGGCCTTCAACACCTCCAGGCAGGGAGTAGCCACAACCTCCCTGGGCAACCTGTGCCAGTGTCTCACCACCCTCACTGCAAACAACTTCCTCCTAACATCCAGTCTGAATCTCCCCTCTGACACTTCAAACCCATTGCCCCTTGTCCTGTCACTGCCAGACCTTGTCAATAGTCCCTCCCCAGCCTTCCTTTAGGCCCCCTTCAGATCCTGGAAGGCTACTATCAGGTCCCCTCGAAGCCTTCTCTTCTCCAGGTTGCAGAGCCCCAACTCTCTCAGCCTGTCCTCATAGGAGAGCTGCTGCAGCCCTCTGATCATCTTTGTGGCCTCCTCTGGACCCGCTCCAACACTTCCATGTCCTTCCTGTGCTGAGGGTTCCAGAACTGCACACAGTACTCCAGGTGGGGTCTGACAAGAGCAGAGTAAAGTGGCAGAATCCCCTCCCTTGCCCTGCTGGCCACGCTTCTCTTGATGCAGCCTAGGACTCGGTTGGCTGTCTGGGCTGCATGTGTACACTGCAGGCTCATGTTGAGCTTTTCATCAACCCAGACCCCCAGGGCCTTTTCCTCAGGGTTGCTTTCCAGCCATTCCCCACCCAGCCTGTATTTGTGCTTGGCATTGTGCCTACCCAGGTGCAGCACCTTACACTTGGCCCTATTGAATTTCATGAGGTTGACCTGGGCACAGCTCTGCAGCCTGTCCAGGTCCCTCTGGATGGATCCCTGCCCTCCAGCAAGTCGACTGTGCCACACAGCTTGGTGTCATCTGCAAACTTGCCGAGGCTGCACTGATTCCTCTGTCCATGGCACTGACAAAGATGTTAAACAGCACTGGTGCCAGCACTGACCCCTGAGGGACACCACTTGGCACTGGTCTCCAGTGACAAGTGGTGATGAGGAAGACCTGAGCGTTGAGCCAGCAAGCAGTCCAATGCAGAGTGGAGCAGTAAGTGGCAGCAGCAAGCAGAAGGCTCAAGGCAGATTTGTGACTGAGCCACAATCCCACACTACAACAGCATAGTTGCAGAGCAGTGGACCATGCAGCCATCAGGGGGTAACTTGTCACTGGTGGGACAGAGACACATCACAAGAAGTATGTTGACACTGGGACAGTTTTCAAGTTAACATCTCACAGGGCTTCACTGGCATGCAAGATGTTGCCCAGGTAGCCAAGAAGGTCAACAGTATCCTGGCCTGGATCAACAATGGTGTGGCCAGGTGGACCGGGGAAGTGATTGTGCCCTTGTACTGAGCACTGGTGAGGCTGCACCTGAAGAACTGGGTTCAGTTTTAGGGCATTCACTACAAGAAGGGCATGGAGGTGCTGGAGTGGATCCAGAGAAGGTCAAGCCTTCCAGTATCTGAAGGGGGCTACAGGAAGGCTGGGGAGGGACTATTGACAAGGTCTTGCAATGCCAGGACAAGGGGCAATGGGTTTGAACTGGCAGAGGGGAGATTTAGACTGGATGTTAGGAGGAAGTTGTTTGCAGTGAGGGTGGTGAGACACTGGCACAGGTTGCCCAGGGAGGTTGTGGCTGCTCCCTGCCTGGAGGTGTTGAAGGCCAGATTGGAGGAGGCCTTGGGTGAGCTGTGCTAGTGGGAGGTGTCCCTGCCTATGGCAGGGGGTTGGAACTAGATGATCCTTGAGGATCCCTTCCAACTTTATTATTCTATGATTCTGTAACAAAGCTGGTAAAGGGTCTGGAGAACAGGATTAGTGAGGAGCAGCTGAAGGAACTGAGGTTGTTTAGTTTGGAGAAAATGAGGCTGAGGGGAGACCTTCTCACTCTCTCCAGCTCCTTGAAAGGAGGGTGGAGCAAGACTGGGGATGATCTCTTCTCTCTAATGAAAAGTGATGGGGTGAGCTGACATGGCCTCAAATTACACCAGGGGAGGTTTAGGTCAGATAAAAGGAGAAAATTCTTTGCTAAAAGTTTTCTCAACCACTGGAACAGGCACCCCAAGGAGACAGTTAAATCCCCATCCCTGGAGGTGTTTCAAAGAGGCAGAGACCTGGTACTGAGGGGCATAGTTCAGCATCAGACTTGGAAAACTTAGACATGGCAGGTTGGACTCAGTGATGTTGGTCTTTTCCAATCAAGATGAATCTGTGTTCTGTGTTTCTATGTTCTTCCCTCTGCTTTTGCCTTGTGTAAAGCAACACTGAAGACAGGAAACACAGGGAAAAAACCTCAAAAATGAAGGTGATGTAAACTCCTAAAGCCTACATCTTGGCTAAGTAGAGAAGGGGGCTGACTGCAAGGTCCTGTATTTCCTTCTTTTAGCCAGCCTGTAACTTAACCTCCTACCATCACAGTACTTAAATTCTAATCCCAGGATATCTCTTCCCTAATAAGATCACACAGGTTATACTGTTGGGGTCATTTCTTCAGCTTTCCATATGTTATTTTTTCAGCTTGGGTCCAATTCCCAGACCAAGTCAGACCTGAGCATAAACTGACAACCACACTCAAATTTAAAAAAAAAAAAAAAAAAAATATGAGCACAGAATTAGAATCCTAAATTCAGAACTTTAAAATGAATTATCTGATTTTCTGAAGTCCTTACATATAACAACTGCCACAGATGGCAGTAAAACCTTTAATTCAGAGACTGAGTTTCGTGCTTCAGAAGTAGGTCACTTGTTCAGGTACCTAAATATAGGTTTAGAAGACCAGGTACAGCCTTTATTAATTTTTCAATACTTTGATTCAGTGCTCAAAGCAGGTTATTACTTCAGGTCCTGCAAGAGAATTTTGCAAGGCTTTAGACATTGATCTAAATTTGGTAACGAGACAAAGTCCAGAGGTGCACAGAGCCAGAGCTTCAGTCCTCCACACACCTCACAGGCCTTCATTTACTTGCAAGAGGAATCTCAGCCTTTTGTTCCAGTGAGCCTGTGAATGACTCTGAGAACTCAACAGCAGCCCTTTCCTCAGCTGCTCTTTGTTCTCCAGGTAGTGTTTCCTAAAACACTGAGTTAAATAAATAAATAAATAACTAAATAAATAAATAAATAAATAAATGCATAGCTGGATGCAAGAAACTCAGGCAAAGATTGAAATGCCACTGCAACATACTTAAAAAGTATGAGCATGTAGAAATTGTCAATTACATGGGTTTGGTTGCTTATAATTATTTACTGCACATAAGTATAAAAACCAGTGGGAAGAGGTAGGTTTTCCTCTCAGTACTTCTTTGATTCGCCTAAAAAAGATGCATGATTGGGTTTGTGTCTGGCTGTCTAATTTGCTGCCAGGAGGTAGAAACAATAAGAGAGGAATAACTTTTGCAAATGATGGACCTGGAAGATACCCACTAGAGCCATCATCAGATGGGAACCTTAACATTTTCATGGAGTCCTGTGTACAGTTCTGGAGCCCCCAGCACAGGAAGGACATGGAAGTGTTGGAGCGGGTCCAGAGGAGGCCACGAAGATGCTGAGAGGGCTGCAGCAGCTCTGCTGTGAGGACAGGCTGAGAGAGTTGGGGCTCTGCAGCCTGGAGAAGAGAAGGCTTCCAGGAGACCTTAGAGTAGCCTTCCAGTATCTGAAGGGGCCTACAGGAAGGCTGGGAAGGGACTATTGACAAGGNTGGAACTAGATGATCCTTGAGGTCCCTTCCAACCTTACCATTCTATGATTCTATGATTTCAGTTGACAGAAGTCAGACATGTGCTTCCCTGCCTGCTCTCTTCTTGCTCCCCCACCTTCCACTGCCTGTTCACACACACACACACACACACCCCTCCTCTCCCCATGCAACACCTCACTAGAAACCTGGTAGATTTAACAAGTCATGGAGAGAAGGTTTTATCAGCCAGGAAGACAACCAAGCCAACCATTCAGACTTTCATTCATGAGCAAGCAGCAGGCTTTTCCACACCCACCTACCTCCCAGGAGCTATGAGGGAAGGGCGAAAACGAAAACAACCTTCCTGCAGTCACCCTTTTATACGCTTGCTTTATTCCCATGCTGTTTAAAGCACCTGGAAGGATTACTGAGTGACCAGAGTGTAGACAGAAAAGTGCAGGATGCTGAGAGCAGGGATGTTGGCATGGAAACAGAGAGGGAGCCCCTGCGATTAGAAACGTGGAGGTAAGTAATTAAAGATGCCCAGAAGCCAGGGACAAGGGTTTGATACTGCCCTGTCACCTCAGACAGATTTCCAATGAAGATGAAACCTTCTGCCTCATGCTCATAATTAATGATTCCAATTCAGTGCCAGGCACAGGGATTCACAGCCTCTGTATTCACCTGAGAGAGAGGTCTGTTTGTAACAGAATACTGAATCATCATTTTCCTTGGCATTTTGCTACCTGTTTATTTGTAGTGACAGCCTATAACTGGAACAAAATCCCTAAACAGCTGAAGATGACCTCACGACACCAGGTTGATTTGGTGTCAATTATTCATGATGTAAATTGTCAATGAGTTAAAATCATAGAATCACAGAATGGTAAGGTTGGAAGGGACCTCAAGGATCATCTAGTTCCAACCCCCTGCCATAGGCAGGGACACCTCCCACTAGCACAGCTCACTCAAGGCCTCCTCCAACCTGGCCTTCAACACCTCCAGGCAGGGAGCAGACACAACCTCCCTGGGCAACCTGTGCCAGTGTCTCACCACCCTCACTGCAAACAACTTCCTCCTACCATCCAGTCTCAATCTCCCCTCTGCCACTTCAAACCCATTGTCCCTTGTCCTGGCATTGCAAGACCTTGTCAATAGTCCCTCCCCAGCCTTCCTGTAGCCCCCTTCAGATCCTGGAAGGCTACTCTAAGGTCTCCTGGAAGCCTTCTCTTCTCCAGGTTGCACAGTCCCAACTCTCTCAGCCTGTCCTCACAGCAGAGCTGCTGCAGCCCTCTCAGCATCTTTGTGGCCTCCTCTGGACCCACTCCAACACTTCCATGTCCTTCCTGTGCTGGGGGCTCCAGAACTGCACACAGGACTCCAGGAGGGGTCTGAGGAGAGCAGAGCAAAGGGGCACAATCCCCTCCCTTGCCCTGCTGCCCACACTGCTCTTGCTGCAGCCCAGCACACAGTTGCTGTCTGGGCTGCACTCACACTGCAGCCTCATCTGGAGCTTTTCATCACCCCACACCCCCAGGGGCTGTTCCTCAGGGCTGCTCTCAACCATTCCCCACCCAGCCTGGAGTTGTGCTTGGGATTGTGCCTACCCAGGTGCAGGACCTTTCACTTGGTCTTGTTGAATGTCATGAGGTTGGCCTGGGCACAGCTCTGTAGCCTGTCCAGGTCCCTCTCTGCCCTCTAGCAGGTCGACTGTGCCACACAGCTTGGTGCCAGCTGCACACTTGCTGAGGGTGCACTGTCAGTCCATGACACTGACAAAGATGTTAAACAGCACTGGTGCCAGCACTGACCCCTGAGGGACACCACTTGGCACTGGTCTCCAGGTGGACATTGTGCCCTTGATCCCCACTCTCCACCATCCACTGGCTGATGTGCCACCATCCAGCCAATTCCTTAAAATATTCAGAAAATGTACCTGCCCATGCACAGAGACCTGCCTGACTGTTTACAGGGTGAATGGTGATATGACTTACAACAAAAAGGAGGAAATAAATTGCTCACTTGGTAGAAGAAACAAAAAATCCTGGCCTTGCTCCTTCAGCCTGCAAATACATGTGGCTCGGCAAGACAACTGAAATTGTAACTTGCCTCCCTCACTGCTAGCAAGATCATAATTATGCACAGTTAATTTATTTGCATCCATTACATCCACATGGGTACTTAAGTAGCTGTGTGAGCTCACAGAGACAGATGTGTTGCTAAAGGCATGGTCCTCTATGCTACACGATTTGGTGACTCTGCAGTTTATCCCGTGCTGCAAAATATGGTTCAGGTACTCAGCTTTCCTCATACACAAAAGCAGCTCTAGCAAAGCCTTTGTGGTGCAAGGCAAAGCCTGAGGATGTGAGCTGAATATCAACTGCCACAGACATGTCTTCCCGCACTAGCAAGCAGACCAAGGCAGAGATCTCAGCAGCATCAGTTATCTTTAAAGGGTGACAACTCAGAAACTGAGAAATGATAATCAGGGAGTGTGGGAACACCAAAAAAGATACTGTAGCAGGAGTGACAGAATGAGAGAATCATAAAGGTTGGAAAAGTCCTCTAAGACCATCAAGTTACATGCATATATATATAAATCCAAATCTTCAGTTAAATACACCTGAAGGTACTGCAGAAATGCATAAATTCCCAGTTCCCAGCAGAATCTTCTGATTTTAGCACAAATTCTGTATGTATATAGCTTGGCAGCAAGGATGCTTTTCACCTACATATTCATGCAACAATGCATGCACAAACCTAAATGAAGGATCTTTTTAGAGTGTATTTGCAGTAAATATTTTTGTAACTAGTTGTGCTAGTTTGAGGCTAATTAGAATATTTTAATAGAGAAAATTACACTATAGGCTGTGAAAGGAAAACATGATGTCTGCTGCACTCATAGGATTGCTAAGAAATTGTTTGGGAACACTAAGCAAAACATACAGATAAGTCAGTCTCTGTCTGTCTCTTGTTGGAACAGCAGCTTCTGCCTCTGGCTCTTCTGCCAATTAATTTTCACTAACCACTTTTCTTCTAACTCCCCTGGCCAGTCCTCCTAATTTACCTTGTGCGCAAGGCAAACCTTGGGGTAAGGTATAGGGGTGGGGAGAAGGTGGAAGGGTGGTTGGGAGCCCCTCCTGGGGTCTCTGATTTCTGGCAGGGGAGTTGTGTTTCTGTATTCCCTTTAACTTGTCTATGTCTGTAACTATTCCTGTCTGTTGTGTCTGTCTCTGCTTGTCCATTGTGCTGAGCTGTAAATAGAGCTTCAGTCCTTAACTTCCAGCTGGCTGAGTCTAGTCTGGGTCATTTTACAAAGTGGGAGGGGGCAGGGAACTCCCAAACCTATTGCACTAGGCAATACATCTCAGGACCAGAACTTAGATAAGGGTCACAAAGATGCTCAGAGGGCTGCAGCAGCTCTGCTATGATGACAGGCTACAAGAGTTGGGGCTCTGCAGCCTGGTGAAGAGAAGGCTTCCAGGAGACCTTAGAGTAGCCTTCCAGGATCTGAAGGGGGCTACAGGAAGGCTGGGGAGGGACTATTGACAAGGGCTTGCAATGACAGGACAGGGGCCAATGGGTTTGAAGTGTCAGAGGGGAGATTTAGACTGGATGTTAGGAGGAAGTTGTTTGCAGTGAGGGTGGTGAGACACTGGCACAGGTTGCCCAGGGAGGTTGTGGTTGCTCCCTGCCTGGAGGTGTTGAAGGCCAGGTTGGAGGAGGCCTTGAGTGAGCTGTGCTAGTGGGAGGTGTCCCTGCCTATGGCAGGGGGTTGGAACTAGATGATTCCTGAGTTCCCTTCCAACCTTACTATTCTATGATTCTATTTTAAACCACAGGAAAATACGATGCTTTAAAGTAAGGAGCACAAATAACCTCAACTCTGTCCTTGATCACTACCACATTGAAAGTTTGATTACAGTCACCATCACCTGCAGTAAGGAAGAGGCCATTCATTCAGCTCAATCCTGGCAACCTGCCTCACTTTTGGAGCTAATTTTGTGTCACAGACTTTCAGGGGAAGAAGACAGTGGCGGATTCTACAATAGCAGCTGTTACATTTAATGAAAGGAAAGAGTCTCATTGCTGCAGTCATTTGTTGCCATAGCTTCCCACGTTAAAGCCAAAGAAACCATTAGAGCATTGAATGTGTGTGCTATTTTTTGTTGCAGCTTCTGAGGGTTTGACTTCCAGCCATTTGTTCTTTTTTCCTTTAGAATAATTTCGACTCAGGAGAACATTTAGACACTGATGTAATCAAGTCCTCTTTTGATATTCTTTTTGATAAACTGTCTGCTGTGGAGACTTCTCAAGAAGGAAGTAATCTGGGAAGAGGAAAATCTAAGTCTGGTCAACTTTCAGAGCATCCCACCCTGCATCTCTGCTCATTTTTTACTCACAAGTTGGCCCTCATCTTGGCAGAAGCAAAATCAACACTTCTGTCAAAGAACGCTGCCTTTTGCCCTCTCCTCACAGCTCTATACTGCTTTTATGTGCATCAGAGCAATCTTTACCCCTCTGAGATGCAACTATATGTGTCTCTCACTGCCTCCACCAAGGAAATCACCAACTTTAAGCTTATTTTGAAGACTGGCAAACACAAGCACAGCAAGGGATTACACAGTATTCTGGATCACATATTAGACAAGGGTAGACCTCTATAATCTAAATCTCCTGCCTAAATCCAGCAGTGTATTAGTACCATTACTTCTGCTCTCTCAAGCTCATACTGCTGGTTGTCTTCACTACACATGAAGTCAAATTTAGTTGTTACAGAGGTTAAAATGTATCTATGATGCCTCTAGCATCACCCTCCCCCCCACCCCGCTTATTATTTTTCCAGGAAATCTCAGCTTGATTTCATGCAAATCACTTACAGATTCAGTGCAAATCTACTAAAGTGGGATTTTTTTTTGCTTTGGTTTCTTAACAGAGATTAAATCAATGGAGGTGGGAAACCAGATCACTATTATGTTTAGGTTAGGATGCTCTCCTTAGGGTTATAGAATCACAGACTCATAGAATGGTAAGGTTGGAAGGGACCTCAAGGATCATCTAGTTCCAACCCCCTGCCATAGGCAGGGACACCTCCCACTAGTACAGCTCACTCAAGGCCTCCTC
>VWZE01003171.1:5834-17435 GCA_013396675.1 Eubucco bourcierii | reverse complement strand
CAGCCTTCCTGTAGCCCCCTTCAGATCCTGGAAGGCTACTCTAAGGTCTCCTGGAAGCCTTCTCTTCTCCAGGTTGCACAGCCCCAACTCTCTCAGCCTGTCCTCATAGCAGAGCTGCTGCAGCCCTCTCAGCATCTTGGTGGCCTCCTCTGGACCCACTCCAACACTTCCATGTCCTTCCTGTGCTGGAGGCTCCAGAACTGCACAGAGGACTCCAGGTGGGGTCTGAGGAGAGTAGAGAAAAAGGGGCACAATCCCCTGCCTTGCCCTGCTGCCCACACTGCTCTTGCTGCAGCCCAGCACACAGTTGCTGTCTGGGCTGCACTCACACTGCAGCCTCATCTGGAGCTTTTCATCACCACACACACCAAGGTCATTTTCCTCAGGGCTGCTCTCAGTCATTCTCTTAGAATATAGTTTTAATTGATCATACAATGACATAATTTTAAACCACAAGGAACAGGAAAGATCACCAAAACTATCTGCTTTAGCAGATACTATATCCAGAAAAACAAACCCAGAATATCTTTCACTGTTCTGTTGCTGAAGAGGAAATACTAACAGGAAACTAAGCAATGTTAAGCATACATCTTAATAGATACATTATTTACAACAGGAAAATGTAGCCAAAATTCACAGTGGTTTGAAAGGATCAGGTGGGTTTAAATTAAAAAAAAAAAAAAAAAAAAAAAAAAAAAAAAAGAATGTGGTTTGGAACATATTACATGGAAAAATATTTTGACAAAAAAATACTTCTCAAGATTTAACTGCAGACATGTCCAGAGAATTGAGAGTTATGTTAAACTGCACAACTACAGCCTTTGATTTGTTGATGTTGTTGAGGTAGAGACATAGACTGCCTGGGAAGAGAAATGCTGATTGGGAAGAGAAATGCTGACTGGGAAGAGAAAACAGATCAATGTGCAAGAAGGGCTGCAGTGGGAATAATGTGATAATGTACAACCTTCTTCCCTTTCCAGGAAACAGGCTAATTTCTAGTTCTTTTCTCTTCCTTCTAGTGGATTTCAACTACAGGTTATAGACAATAGAAGAAGCAATCAAGATATGTAAGAAACTGGCAGCAGTGCAGTGCAGAGCTGGAGCACAAGAGCTGTGCATACAAGAGCACCACTGTGACACAGCCTTTGGCGCTGTCCCGCACAACATCCCTAACTCCAAACTGGTGAAACGTGGTTTCGATGGATGCACAACTAGATGGATAAAGAACGGGTTTGATGGCCACACCCAAAGAGTGGCTGCCAATGGCTCCATGTCCCAGTGGAGTCCCTCAGGAATCAGTTCTGGTACCAGTCTTGTTTAACATCTTTGTTGGCAAAATGGACACCCTCAGCAAGCTGTGTGGCATGGCTGACATGCTGGAGGGCAGGGATCCATCCAGAGGGACCTGGACAGGCTGCAGAGCTGTGCCCAGGCCAACCTCATGACATTCAAGAAGACCAAGTATAAGGTCCTGCACCTGGGTAGGCACAATGCCAAGCACAACTGCAGACTGGGTGGGGAATGGCTGAGAGCAGCCCTGAGGAAAAGGCCCTGGGGGTGTGGGGTGATGAAAAGCTCAAGATGAGGCTGCAGTGTGAGTGCAGCCCAGACAGCAACTGTGTGCTGGGCTGCAGCAAGAGCAGTGTGGGCAGCAGGGCAAGGGAGGGGATTGTGCCCCTTTGCTCTGCTCTCATCAGACCCCNGAAGAGAAGGCTTCCAGGAGACCTTAGAGTAGCCTTCCAGTATCTGAAGGGGGCTACAGGAAGGCTGGGGAGGGACTATTGACAAGGTCTTGCAATGCCAGGACAAGAGGCAATGGGTTTGAAGTGTCAGAGGGCAGATTTAGACTGGATGTTAGGAGGAAGTTGTTTGCAGTGAGAGTGGTGAGACACTGGCACAGGTTGCCCAGGGAAGTTGTGGCTGCTCCCTCCCTGAAGGTGTTGAAGGCCAGGTTGGAGGAGGCCTTGAGTGAGCTGTACTAGCGGGAGGTGTCCCTGCCTATGGCAGGGGGTTGGAACTGGATGATCCTTGAGGTCCCTTCCAACCTTACCATTCTGTGACTCTAGGGTTCTATGATTATTTCCAAAGGTCCCTTCCAAACCTCACCATTTTGTGATACAAGAGATTTTTTATGACAGATCACACATCAATTGAGCAACACAAACTCACCATGAGATGCCAGGGGTGAAAACTGGACCATGGATAGACAAAAGCTATGAAAAAAATCACAGTTTATTTACAGCTACTTAAATAATTTAGTTAGTAAGACACTGAGTGGCCTGTGTCTTAGTATGCAAATCAAAATTACTTTTAAAAATAAGATAGGAAATATAGATCAAGGAGATCCCATGTCTGTGAAATATTATTAACACCTAATTTTCTGTGCATTGTGACCAATATCCTTCCCTGGGCACTGAGCAGATGACTCTAACTAGGGAACTGCTCTGGTCCTAGGAATTTCAAACCCTCACCCCACAGATTAGTTGCACCCCACAGTGCTTAGGGTATGTGGCTGTATAATCTGTCACCATTCTAAGAGATGAGATTGCTGTGGAGATATTTCATTATACAATGTCACTCTGCTCTCTCACCCTGTGACCATCCTTACAAAGCTCTTGCTGCCTGATCCTAATGCTCTGATTTCCTTAGGGACACTACCTATGTTTTTTGATGCACAGACACTCACTGCAAACACCAAGTGTTAATGTAAAACACATATTCAGGAACAGATAGTAGCAGCTTGAGAAGAATTGTAAATGTACTACTGGATTTTCCCAGCAGTGTTGGGAAGAATTAAATCAGACTGCCAAAGTGATTGCATTCAGACTCCTGGATATTCCTTTCTGCCAGAACTTGCATCTAGGGCTATTTCTTTGGGGAGGGTCTGCTCCTGACGAGTGCAAGATAAGCAAATCATCACCATTCCACTGAAGACTAAGCCTTCTGGAAATAAGAGAGCATTAATCAGTCTACTTCAAACTCAGCTATTCCTTCTTAATACCTCTCCTGAACTTGCAGATAAAAGTCCTTCTATCTAGGAGGGAGAAGATGATCCTAGGAAAAGCAGTCACCTCTCTGATTTTCATGGGCAAAAGCCTACTTCTATCATCCACAATTTTCTTTGGTTTCCACATGAGAAAAGGTTATTGCTGTATTCCAGAGTCCTCACAATCATCATGTTGTCATTTTGCTTCTATAAAGATGATAAAAGACCCTTCTAATTGACCCCTGGAAAATATATTAATAGTGACAACTCACTGCTCTTCCCTGCCTTGCACAGAGAGCCCAGCTGCAGTCAAATGCAAGGGATTTGATTTCCTAATAGCCCAGAGACCCAAGGAGGAACAGCACCAAAGAAGGGTTGTGTCTCTCCAGCACTACATTTGTCACAGAAAAAAAATTCCAGTGAGAACAAAGGAGGCTGGTGAAGGGCCTGGAGCACATGGCCTATGAGGAGCATCTGAGGGAGCTGAGGGTGTTCAGTCTGGAGATGAGGACAGTGAGAGGAGATCCAATCGCTCTCTACAGCTACCTGAAGGGAGGTTGGAGCGAGGAGAGAGCAGCCTCTTCTCCTTGAGGGCAAGCAAAAGGACTAGAGGAAATGGTTTCAAGGTGCACCAGGGGAGGTTTAGGCTGGGTATTAGTCTTTCAACTTTCAAAGGGTTCTCAAACATTGGAATGCTCTGCCCAGGGCACTGGTGGAATCACCATCCATGGAGCTGTTCAAGCAACAGGTGGATCTGGAGCTTAACGGACATGGTTTAGTGCTGACCCTTCAGTGCTGTGTTGAGGGTTGGACTTGATGATCTTGGAGGTCTCTTCCAGGGAAGGAGTTTTTTCTGATGTCCAGCCTAAACCTTCCCTGATACAACTTGAGGTCATTTCTTCACATCCTATCGCTTGTTACCAAGAAGAAGTAGAAGAAGAAATCAATGCCCAGTTAGCTCCAATCTCCTTTCAGGGAGTTGTAGAGTGAGAAGGTCTCTCCTCAGCCTCCTTTTCTCCAGACTAAAAAAATTCCAGTTTCCTCAAGTGCTCATAAAATCTGTTCTCCTGACCCTTCACCAGCTTTGTTACCTTTCAGAATCCACAATTCCAAGTATTGGCAGAAAGAGTAAAAAGTATCTACATATATATTCTTCAAGACCAACACACTTGCAAAAGTGAGAAAAAGAAACCACAGCAAATGCCATGTGTTTGATAAACCTCAAAAGCTTATCTTCCTGCATGCTTGCTGCCCAACAGGGCACTTAGCAAATCTGGCACATCACGAAGAATTCACTCAGGGGAGTTCTGTGTGCAGTTCTGGAGCCTCCAGCACAGGAAGGACATGGAAGTGTTGGAGTGGGTCCAGAGGAGGCCACCAAGATGCTGAGAGGGCTGCAGCAGCTCTGCTGTGAGGACAGGCTGAGAGAGTTGGGGCTCTGCAGCCTGGAGAAGAGAAGGCTTCCAGGAGACCTTAGAGTAGCCTTCCAGGATCTGAAGGGGGCTCCAGGAAGGCTGGGGAGGGACTATTGACAAGGTCTTGTAATGACAGGACAAGGGGCAATGGGTTTGAAGTGTCAGAGGGCAGATTTAGACTGGATGTTAGGAGGAAGTTGTTTGCAGTGAGGGTGGTGAGACACTGGCACAGGTTGCCCAGGGAGGTTGTGGCTGCTCCCTGCCTGGAGGTGTTGAAGGCCAGGTTGGAGGAGGCCTTGAGTGAGCTGTATTAGTGGGAGGTGTCCCTGCCTATGGCAGGGGGTTGGAACTAGATGATCCTTGAGGTCCCTTCCAACCTTACCATTCTATGATTGTCTTCTTGATTTCAATCAGGAACCAAGGAAAACAATTTTCCCAGGGAAGATGCTCATAAGAACCACCACAGAGTTCTTACCCATATTTCTCTGAGGACAGAGATGGAAATGGAAACAATGGGAAGCATACTCTTACCCTGAGCAGCCAGACAAGAAAGTGGCAGCCAGCCTCTCAGCATAATCAGATCATCACCCTGCTCTGCAGCAGGGCCAGCCTTTGTTTCCTTTCTTTGCTTGTTCATTACTTATCTGTGCTGAAAATCAAAGCTGAGTGCCTGACACCCATTTCTAATGAATCCATCTGACAGACAGAAGGGACACAATCATTACTGCCGCCCCAGTGCATGCAAATACTGCTTTTGTTCAACCACCCTTTCCACATCAATTGATCAAATTGGACGTGTGTCTTGCAGATCATACTCCCAACCAATTTATAACCATCAGCTGTTTCAGAGCCAGAGGTTTACATTGTACTGTACATACTCCTTCATTAATAATAAAGATCTGCTTTCTTTAAAAAGAATGAAGAAAAAAAAAAAAAAAACCAAGAAAAGAAGAAGAAAGAAATTGAGTGTAGTAAGAGGTTTAAAGATGGCAGGTCTTGTTTCCATCTTTCCTCTACTTCTGTAAATTATTATACCGCAGCTACAAGGAGAACAGAAGCCATTATGACCTGCAGGGTTTCTCCAGGGATACAGTACAGAAGTGCTCCATCAGAAATGCAATCAATTCCAGAGATGACTGCTTCCTGCACGCTTCCAAGCTGCTGCTTTAGAAAACAGCTCCCTGTAAAAGGACCAGGAAATGCATGACATCGTTTAGCAACCAGTCATTAGAATTTAATGGAAGAGGATTCAAATATGAAAATGCTGTGCTTATAGACCTTCCCATACATTACTCTAGCCTTAGCAGGGACCAATTAGCGACAGATTGATGGAGCCTTAACTCTTTCCTCTACCACAATCCAAGGAAAATCTTTCTCATAAGGAAAAGCCAAACAGAAATCAAATCTCTGAAGAAAGTGGAGCCGAAGGCTAGTTTTCTGCATTTTTCTCTCCACTAAAATATTTCTGAGAGAAAGAGGGATATGTTCCCTAATCTTGATTTCTCTTAACTGTCTTTGCACTGCCATTTGTTGAATTATAGCAGTTTTCTAGTTTTCAGTTGCCCACATTAAAGTGCTTGCATACACATAAGATACAATGAGAATGAACCAAATAACCTCAGAAATTATCACAGTATCACCAAGGTTGGAAGAGACCTCAAAGATCATCAAGCCCAACCCGGTACCACAGACCTCAAGACTATATTATGCTCCTACAGAACCATTGTGAGGGTCTTTCATACTGCAAACACCTGGTGTTATTGCATTGCTAAGAACTGGCACAGATTTTTCCTAGGTGTGCTGGTTTGAGGCTAAATGGAATATTTTAATAGAGAAAATTATATTAGAGGCTGTGAAAAGGAAACAGTGGTGATGTCTGCTGCACTCATAGGCTTGCTGAGATGTTTAAGTGCTCAAAACATAGATAAGTCAGTCTCTGGGGCACAGCATCTCAGTCTAGCAGTTTCAGGCTTTTTATCCTGTCTGCTGAAGTAATTTCACTAACCACTTTCCTTCTAACCTCCCTGGCCAAGCCTCCAAATTCACCTTGCACGTAAGGTAAACCTTGGGGTAAGGTATAGGGGTGGGGAGAAGGTGGAAGGGTGGTTGGGAGTCCCTCCTGGGATCTCTGATTTCTGGGAGGGGAGTTGTGTTTCTGTATTCCCTTTAACTTATAGAACCACAGAATGGTAAGGTTGGAAGGAACCTCAAGGATCATCTAGTTCCAACCCCCTGCCATAGGCAGGGACACCTCCCACTAGCACAGCTCACTCAAGGCCTCCTCCAACCTGGTCTTCAACACCTCCAGGCAGGGAGCAGCAACAGCCTCCCTGGGCAACCTGTGCCAGTGTCTCACCACCCTCACTATAAAGAACTTCCTAACATCCAGTTTCAATCTCCCCTCTGCCACTTCAAACCCATTCCCCTTGGCCTGTCATTACAAGACCTTGTCAATAGTCCCTCCCCAGCCTTCCTGTAGTCCCCTTCAGATCCTGGAAGGCTACTCTAAGGTCTCCTGGAAGCCTTCTCTTCTGCAGGCTGCACAGCCCCAACTCTCTCAGCCTGTCCTCATAGCAGAGCTGCTGCAGCCCTCTGAGCATCTTGGTGGCCTCCTTTGGACACGCTCCAACACTTCCATGTCCTTCCTGTCTGTTGTGTCTATCTCTGCTTGTACATTGTGCTAAGCTGTACATGGAGCTTCAGTCCTTAACTTCCAGCCAGCTGAGCCTAGTCTGGGTGACTTTATGAAGTGTGAGGGGGTAGGGAACTCCCAAACCATCACACTAGGGCAAAACAATTTTGTACAGCTACATGAGCAGCATGTTGGTGAAGAAGTAATTCTTGTCACAATCAAAAGGCAACTTGAACAACAGGAATATATCTTTCTAAACCACCCACAGAAGGTTCTGGGAGTCTCTCTGCCCTCTGCAAGTTTTAAAGCTGACAACTGCATGGTGCTGATAACAAATATCTGTAAAAATGCTTTTCTCACTATATGCTAAGTTGTACCTAAAATTGAGTTACAGTCCATCTATCTTTCAAAAGCATATCACAGATCTCTTAATGATTACATATCTCTTCAATGACAAGTCTTTTCAGCACACTAAGCCAGAGGCCACAGCAGAGGGATGTTCTTTTTTGACAACTTTTCCATCTCTCATTGTACTTTGCTCTCTCTTAAGCACGGTTCAAACCACATAAGCAATTGGTTTCCAAAGCACTGCCTGCCACCCAAACGACCTGGTCCGTGACAGAGCTACACAGTCACATCTTGCCATCTCATAGTCTGAGGTCATCACCATTGCAGTTACAGGAATTCAAGGTTCTCAACTGCTAAGAAATTGCATCTTGTAATATTGTGAAGTGTTGGCTGGACTGACTCACATTAAATATTTACTGTTATTGGTTACTTTAGTCATTCAGCTATAATAAAGAGTATTCCCTGCAGCTATACCACCTCAGACTGTGATCTAACCACACTCTGCACCCAAGGCCATGCCAGCCATCCAGGAAACCCTGTCTCTGCCATTTTCAAGGGATCTTAGAATCACAGAATCAGAATGATAAGGTTGGAAGGGACCTCAAGGATCATCCAGTTCCAACCCCCTGCCATAGGCAGGGACACCTCCCACTAGTACAGTATCATAGAATTGTTTCAGTTGGAGAAGACCTCTAAGACCATTGAGTTCAACCATCAACCTAAGACCACCATGGCCATTAAACCACGTCCCAAAGTGCATGTTCCTGTGTTTCTTGAACACTTACAAGGATGGTGACTCCATCTCCCTGGGCAACCTGTTTTAATGCCTGACCATTCTTGCAGGAAATATATTTTTCCTAATAGTGAGCCTAAACCTCCCATGGCACAACCTCAGGGGACAGGCATCAAACACTGGGCACACCTACCCCTCCATAACCAACACCTCCTTTGAGAAAAGCAGTTGGGAAAATAACACAGCTGGAAGCATTGTGTGCTGGGTGAAAGGGAAAAAACAAAGAGGTTCTGACTATTTCTGACTATTAGATCAACCAAGCTCCTTTTTCTCCCACAGCACAGAGTTTTAATTCATCACTCTAAATCAATTGTTCTTTATTTGACTCAGAGTTGGACAATGGTCCCATGGCTTTGGCACAGCATTTCTCTAATATTTCAAATCTTCTACTACCGCAATCAAATATGGTAATCCTTGGGTCATAAATGTCAATTATAGTGTTGCTATTTACTGTTAAAAACTGCCATGTTCAACCCAAAGGCAGATTTATTTCCCTACTACATACAGACATCCACACACAATTTTTATTTTTTTTTGGGGGGGGGGCATAAATTACATAAACACTGAAAATATGAAGACCTGGGGTGTCAGCCCTCATCTATCTCCCCTCCTCCTTTCCAGCTGTACCTTTAACAGAGCCAGCTTTTCTGGTGTGAAAATTATGCAGTGATAAAGCTTAAATCAAAATGAACACAAAATATCAAGAGGGAACTTTGGCTGCTTCAAATGAACACCTTTTATTGTTGTACTCATTGAGAGCCTAGGTAGTCTGTGATGCTGAAAATCATCTAAATGACTAATTTAAATCTTCTTTAGAAAAACACACTTTAATTTAACATGCACAGGCTTCTAAGAAAAGTTTCTACCATGGAAATTACCAGCACCAGTCACAAAGGTAAAAGTCAAGTCTAACTGTCTATTCAAAGATCATTTTTACAGTGCTTCTTTGGAAAAGAAGTAAAGGTCACGCAGGAACATAATGCAACACAAGAAAGACCACAACAGCTGCTCAGAGCAAGGGTCTTCCTTGATCAGTGTTCCCTCTCCAGCAATGGTCACAAGTACTAAAGCATCACTTATTCAAAAAGGTCTCCTCTTCTTCCTGCCTAAATTTTCACAGAATCACAGAACTGCTTCGGTTGGAAAAGATCCTTAAGATCACTCAGTCCAACTGTTGACCCCACACCCTATGGCAGGGCACACCCAAGTCCCTGCCCCAGGGGAGGTTTGAATGAGGGCGAAACTGTTCTGCTTGTCCCCACCTCTGGCTCCAGAGGTTTGGAATGTGAAAGGAGTAGGTGTCAACTACCTTACCCCACCCCCGCGGGCTTGAACAGGGGAGAGTAAATTGCCCCAGCATAGATATATGGCAACTGGACACAGTGTCTAGGGGGACTTCCATCGGGGACTTCCAGCAGGGGACTTTGAGAGGGACTTGGACTCAGACCTTGACTTGGACCTGGAGTTGGTCCTTGAGTCGGACCTTGAGTGGTAAGAAGAACAATGAGGAGCAAGCACAGTCCCTGCTTTCAGACCGCCGCATCCTGCCTATCTGCTGCAGGGACCTGCCTCTGCCGTAATCCGATGCCATTCGTGGGTAGGCTGCTGAGCAGTCTGAGCTCTGCCCTGTGCTCCCCACACTCTGTGTCCGTGGCAGCTGTGTCTGCAGTGAGTTTGGACTCTGGCAGGTTTACTCCCATTGAATCCTGTGCTGTGTTATCATAGAATCATAGAATCATAGAATGGTAAGGTTGGAAGGGACCTCAAGGATCATCCAGCTCCAACCCCCTGCCATAGGCAGGGACACCTCCCATTAGTACAGACCACTCAAGGCCTCATCCAATCTGGCCCTGAACACCTCCAGGGAGGGAGCATCCATGACCTCCCTGGGCAACCTGTGCCAGTGTCTCACCACCCTCACTGCAAACAATTTCCTCCTAACATCCAGTCTAAATCTCCCCTCTGACACTTCAAACCCATTGCCCCTTGTCCTGGCATTGCAAGACTTTGTCAATAGTCCCTCCCCAGCCTTCCTGTTGCTCCCTTCAGATACTGGAAGGTTACTATCAGGTCCCCTCGAAGCCTTCTCTTCNTGGCCACGCTTCTCTTGATGCAGCCTAGGACTCGGTTGCTGTCTGGGCTGCATGTGCACACTGCAGGCTCATGTTGAGCTTTTCATCAACCCAGACCCCCAGGTCCTTTTCCTCAGGGCTGCTCTCAGCCATTCCCCACCCAGCCTGGAGCTGTGCTTGGGATTGTGCCTACCCAGGTGCAGGACCTTACACTTGGCCTTGTTGAATCTCATGAGGTTGGCCTGGGCCCACCTCTCCAGCCTGCCCAGATCCCTCTGGATGGCATCCCTGCCCTCTAGCAAGTCGACCTTGCCACACAGCTTGGTGTCATCTGCAAACTTGCTGAGGGTGCACTGATTCCTGTGTCCTGTGGCAGTGTTGATCTGCACTTCAAGGCACTGCCGCAAAAAACTGCTGAAAAGGAGCCAAGGGACTAGCTCCAAATTCCTACTCCGCTGCCATGAGTAGCGCAGACGCTCCGTAGGGCTCTGGACTGCCTTTTATTTGTAAGTGTGGCAAAGCTATTTTTATAGCAAACCTTTTCCAACTTTCTGATTTTCCTGAATTACTAAATTCCCTATAAGCATCCTTGGGAAGATTTTCGCGACCGAATTTTTTGAACCCAATCTAATGAATTTGTATAGAGTTGTGGGTAGGGCTTTCTGGAAATAAAATAACTGCAGATTGTATAATTCCTGCCTTGTTAACTCCCACAACCAATTCACACCTCCACAGGCAGTAAACCATATCCCAAAGTGCTATTTCGACTATTTTTTTTAATGCCTTCATGAATGGTGACTTTGCAGCTGCCCTGAGCAGCCTGTTCCAATGCCTGACCACTCTTTCAGTAAAGACATTTTTCTTAATATCCAGTCTAAACCTCCCCTGGTGCAACTTGAGGCCATTTCCTCTCCTATCACCTGGTATTAGAGAGAAAACACTAACCCCCACCTCATTATTACCTGCATTCTGGGAGTTGTAGAGAGTAAGAAGGTCACCCCTCACCCTCCTTTTCTCCAGACTGGACAACCCCAGTTCTTTCAGATGCTCCTCATAAGACTTGTTCTTTCTTTTTCTCTTCTGTTGACTGAAGGTATTTGTGATGGTTTGGGAGTGAATCTACCACATCCCCTACTATGCACCAGCTTCAGGAAAGATTGAGCGCTACAACAGTTTGCTGAAAACCAACCTGAAAGCTATGGGGGGTGGAACTTTGAAAAACTGGGACAAACATCTAGCACAAGCAACCTGGTTGGTAAATAGTAGAGGTTCAGTAAACAGAGCAGGACCTGCACAATCAGATCTCGTCCAAACAGTAGATGGTGATAAAGTTCCTGTTGTACGTGAAAAGAATC